>JANKOE010349510.1:0-15779 GCA_026284465.1 Erythroxylum citrifolium | reverse complement strand
GGAATACTTCCCCAAAAAATCCTACAAAAGAGGAAAAATGAATTAATCTCAAGGAACAGAGAGTTTCAAGACTAGTAGCACATGGAATTGTTTACAGTCCACAAAACAAAGAATAAATGTTTATAGTTAATCTTTGACTATAGAAATAGACAATGTTGGCGCAGTGAAGTTGACACAATTATGAATGAAGACATAATTATGAGTTAACCAAGGAATGACTAGTAATACCACTACTGCACTTTCAAAAGCAATTTAAACACAATCCTCCTATAACTACAAAAATTTCATTAATGCTTCTTTTTACAAAACAAATGATAAAAACAAACAAATTCCTAGCAGTACTCTAAGCTCTAATCAGCTCTGATATGACAGTAAGCATAAGCCACAAAAATAATAAACCAAGGCTAGAAAAAACGTTTTGAAAATTGAAAATATGTCACAAGTAATTATCACCAAATCAGAAAAACTAGTTCCCAGCAAAGTTGACAAGTTAAAGGATAGACTGCAAGTAACAAATTGCCACCATAACATGAAACATAGTAAATAAGATGCAATGTACCAATACATACTTGGAAAGAAATCTATAGCCCAATCTGCCAATGCCTCCATCATCAAGGGCCAAAGACTCCACATATCCAAAGATATTGTTGGAGAGAAAAAGGTCATATATGAAACAATGTCCAACCGAGGGATTCCATCTGGCTTTGATTGTTCAATCATCAAAGAATTCGTAGAAGCTTCAAAATTCTCAGCCAAAGGGCACTCATAATCCACCTTGGCATTCAGATCTTTCAATGTCCCCAAGTCAATATCTGGTCTTTTATAGAGCTGATGGGACTGGCGAGAAGCGTAGCAAGCATTACCATATGACTTCTCATTCATCAGGGTGTTTAGTGGACCATCAGCCCACTGAAAAAAGGAACAAGCTCCATGACCCTGCATCAGAACTAGACAACATTACTATATGAATTCTAATTCATCGGGGCGTTTAATAGACCATCAGCACACTGAAAAAAGGAACAAGCTCCATGACCCTACATCAGAACTAGAAAACATTGATGAGAAACAAGCAAAACATGTAAATTCATGATCTGAAAACCCTAAGCTCAGGACTTAGAATGCATTCTAATCTCGGTTGTATCATAATTCAACATGCTAAACTTCTGGGTTGGAAATGGATCGAGGTTCATAATTTAAGAGGTATACGAACTCCTTAATTTCAGTCACTGAAGAAACACAGGATGGACAAATAATTGTTACAAAGTAAACCCAGGAACACGAAGAAAGAGAAAAATAGGAGTGGCCAAATAGCGAGATTGCAGCTTTAACCTGGGATAAAGGCAGAAAAATTCGTGAAACAAGAAAATCTGGAGTCATCGGCTATCAAAATGCTCAATCCAAGTTACTCATCACAACAATTCAAAAAAAAGTTACTCATCACAACTGATAATTGACAGCATATATCCACTATTCGTGAAGTGTTTCTAGAGCAGTATTAACTATTAAGTTAAAGTTAAAGACATTCAACAAAGAGTAGAGAAATGACACATGTACATCATAAGTGACATTAAGACAAATCTCCTGTAAAAATTTAAACATCATAACTACTAAAATTAACAAAAACGATGAAAAGAACAAACTTTTCACATTCAGACACAATATTATATTTAGGTAATAAAAATAGTCTGAAGCCATGTCAAATCACGCTTTATAAAAATTGATTTTGTAGAATTATAAATCAGTAACATATACTATACAAACAAAAGCAAGCAATAGAGAATAAAATTAAGTCTTGAAACTATCAAACTTGCAGATACAATCTTCAAGAATTTGAAGTTTATGATCCAAAACCTTTGACGAATTTTTTCAAGTTCCCTCGGATCAGTCACCAAGACTTGTACACCCAATTGCATCTTCGTCTTCTGAAGATTGAAGTCAAGACAAGCAATTCTTGCGGGTGCAACTCTCATAGGCATTCCTTGAGCAGCACGTCCAGTATTTAGTGCGTAGCCATTCAACAGGTAGCTATCTCTTGCACTCTTTCCGTGAGCTTTCAAAATGTTTATGCTCTAGACAATTGAATAATTACAATGATCAACAACAGAAAGCAAAGAGGTCATATACAATACAAAAAATTCGCAAAGTTGAACTTGGTGGGAGAGAGGCTTATCCACATCAACTAATATTTAGGTAGTGAGCAAATCGTAGATATGTAGATATAAGCAACGACGATCCCAAGAGCCTCTTTTAGAAGGCCAGTGAATATTTTGTAAGGAACTGCCAACCTTAATTGGGTATTTGATTTCACCTCGTGCATTAGTCATCTTAACTGCTTGTACAGCATCTACAGCCTGTAACAAGATCTCTGCATATCAGTATGAAAGAAAAATAGGAGTATACAGATTTCTCAAATCTTACTTCTTCTCTGAAACAGACCTCCAAAAGATATATAACAATCTAGAGGTAATGAACTTGGCAATGCAAGATATAAAGTCAAAAATATTTCATGCATTTCTATTTTAGAGAAGAACCTGAAGTTGAGTTGCTGCAATGCGAAAAAGATGTTGGTAGAAGTGGTACTTGATAATTTTATGAAATCAGTAATACCAAGGAAATGCATATACAACCAGCAAGAGAGTGGAAATGGAAAGATTGACACCAATAAAGTAGGATTCATTTGATAGAGTTGATTGGTGTACACATAAATTCAGGTGAATTAATATACACTAATAGATTCTGACTGAAATCAGTCAACTAAATTCTAATCTGGAAAAAGCAAACATATTTCTTTGAGAACAATAAACATACCAAATTCGCAAAGAAGTCACTGTCACCGGCTATCAACTTTGAGGACATGCTTGTCTTGGCACAGTTAGCTAGAGAATCCTTTCCAAGCTTTTCAACCTAGAAATGAAAAATATATCATATAATACATGTTGGAGAATAGCTATGCATATGTACAGCTTAATCTGATAAAAATATATAAAATGTACAAACCTTCATGGACAATTTATCCTCTACATATTTGCATGCTTCCCTCATGGCAAGCTGTCCACAAAATTTCGAACAAGTAAATGAAGGTGCTACAACAGTTCACAAAGACAAATTGAACAATAAGCCATAAAATGCACTAGGTTTTGAGATTCAGAACATCAAGTGATCGACATACAAAAGATGGTGGTCATAGTAGAGTTACCCGGTAACCACTGATTATTGAAGTTGGGTGAATCTTATTCCTCACAAGCGAATTTGCTCTCTGCAAAGATCACAACTCAAACAAAGATTAACACCACATGATCCCACTAATTTATAAGGCAGTGATACTTAGTTATGGTAATATAATCAACCACAAAATAGCACCAACAAATTCAGTTTACCTTGAGCAACTCTGCAGCTATGATGACTACTGAAGTTGTACCATCCCCAACTTCTCTGTCTTGAAGCTCAGCCAACTCCACAAGCACCTTCACATGTCATACGAACATTACAGAAAAGATATTAATCACATAATATAGATACATCCATAAACCATGAAAAAACAAACGTATCCTACCTTTGCAGCCGGGTGCTCTACTTCTAACATCTTAAGAATCGTTGCACCATCATTCGTAATTGTCACATCACCAATATCATCCACTAGCATCTGCAGAAGATATTCAAACCAAATTGCTAGGGCACGTATTCTCATGAAGATTGCTCAACTTAAAGCTTGCAGAAGGCAGTCGAACTGCATTCTTACTAAAAACACGAAAAAAGCAACAATATTTTTTCATTTCCTCGATACCTTGTCTAATCCAACGGGACCAAGTGATGATTTGACAATGTTTGAAACCGCTTGACACGCGACCACTATCGACATCGCCGCAACACATAAAAAATAGACAACACGCTAAGTTCAGTTAAAATTCGAATAAAAAATGGAAAATTGGGAGCGAAAAAGAGAGAGATAATGGAAGACAGTACCATTTTGGGTACGAACGTCTTGACCCGACTGACGTTCGCCAAGAAGATCGAGAGTTTGCGCAGACATAGCCATGTAGAACTCACAAGCAAGAGAAACCCTAGATCGGAGGGAAAGGGTTTTGAAAAATGAGAGAGGCAGGACTAAGATGTGAGTTGGCGAAACTCGGAACTGTTAAGAGACGCCTCTCAAAACTGCAAACAGAACGGTGCGTTCCGGGTTCTGCCATCCTAAAAAGTTTATATCCGACCCGAAATTAAAAAAAATCGGAGCTAAGATTAAACCCAACTTCTGTTAACGGGGTGTTTGGAAACTTTCGAATTGAATTCATTAACGAATTGGATTCAATTACATTAATGAGATTGAATTGAATTCAATTTACAGTGTTTTGAACAAATACAGTAATATTAGAATTGAATTCAATTATATTGTTTGGAACACAATAAAAAAAAATTCAATTATTTCATATGACGCATTTACCCTTGACTAAAAAATAATTTTATTAAATAATAAACATTTACACTTACATAGAACAACTTATAAACATTAATTTCATTATATATAATATCATCAAAAAAAGTTCATTAATAAAATAAAAAGAAAAAGTTGATTGCAAATAACATTAGGCTAGATCGAGTTTGTTAGATAATAGAAAACTATTATAATTTGGAAATTTTTATCTTAATAAATAACAATTCAATTATGTCTAAATTAAATTATGTATCTAATAATAACTATACACAAAATACCTTTTATTTAGACATTTTAATTATTTCATTATTTTTTATGTACATGAAAATTCTTAATTAAATTGAAAAATAATCACTTATAAAAAAAGAAAAATTATCAAAAATATTTTCTTGAAAAATAATTATCAAAATAATCAAAATAAGTAATAAAGTAAAAGTTTAATTTAACAATAAAATTATTTTAAAGTTTTTACACTATTATATAAATAGACATAATATATCATAATTATCGTCTACAGCGTTGGAATAGTGGGCAATGTTGGGATTGTGAGTTAAAAAAGAAGAGGATAGCTTTTGGGATTCAATTCACGTGGTTTACAACATGAATTGATTTTGTTAAGAGAGTGGGTTTTAAAATTATGATAGAATTCAATTCATGTCCTTTTTTGAGTTCCAAACAGATGAAATGAATTCAATCTCAAGATTGAATTCAATCCATCATCTTCCAAACAGCCTGTAAGTTTTTTAAGCCTATGTTTAGTTGGATGTTAATTAATAAAATAGAAAGGAACGGAATGGAACAGTTTATAATAAAATAGAATGTAATATACTGAAAAGTTGTTTAGAAGGGATAGAACGATTTATAATGTAATGTAGTGAAATGTTGTTTAAAAAATGAGTTGGATGGAATGTAATGTATAATAAATGACTATTATACCTCTTATATTAAAATGGTTGTTACAAGAGGTTTAATACTATAATTTTCGTTTAAAAAAAACACTATAATTTTAAAATAGAAATCATTTCCAACTAAAAAGACACGATTGTAACTTTAATTTTTTATATATTTTCTATTTTAAAGTAATAAAAATTTTACTATTTTATAATTAATTCTATACAATTTATTATTAATTATATAAAAATATTAGTTTTTATTATTTATTCTATTCTATTATATGTGACTTATATTTAAAAATAATTTATTTATTTTTTATTTATATAAAAATATATACAAACAATTAAAAACAAATTAGGGATTGCATGATCGTGTTTGTGCAAGATCGTGCACTGCGAAACGCAATCTCTTTGTCACGATCGTGCTTTTCTAGATAACTATTCATTGTCACGATTGTGCAATTCCTTATTTTTCATCTCGGTCACGTGCAACTCCACAGAGGGTTCCTCTATCACAATCGTCTGTGCAATCATGACAAACGATATTCAGCAGGTTCATACGAAACTGCAGATTTTCGTCTCTTCTTTCTCTCTTTTGCTAAATCCAACATTTCTAACTTATGTCTATTATTTTCTCTTTATCTCGACTTCTATTTAATTCAACTCATTTACAAACAAATCAAAATCTATGATTAATCACAAAATCAAAAATCGAACTATTCATTTACGCATATTCAACACACATTCCTCGCATTTTTTATATTTTTCATCTTCCTCAACACCTTCATTTCATCTCTAACTTCTCATTTTAATTTTTCCCCGTATCACGGCATCACCCTACACCTTTTTTTTAACTCTAAACTCATTTTAGTTCATTCCTAAAACATCCAATGAGATTCACACAAACATAGTGAAAACAGAGCATACGCATATCACTTTCATAAATTTTTTCTGCTCTTTTTTATACACGTTTTGAATGATCTTTCTAACTCAAAAAACGCTTTAATATCTTATGAAATATTGATCATCAAATATGCAAAAGCAAGACATAGAGCACACCCAAAATCCTCACTCACGTTTCAGTAAATATATATTCTTATAAACACTTAACTGTTAACTAGCGTGATGCATATTTCATCTTACATATCATGAAGAACAATACAATATTTACTTGTTTAAAACTCCAAACTCTTCAACCACCATTTTGTAAAACATGCTAGGAAGCTTCATTTTATCTACTAACTACATGTCTTATTGCTCCCAACTCTCGTCATGCACCGTCATGCATGACTAGCATTTAATTTATTAAATGCTAGTTTAATTAAATGCTCCCCATGCGTGGTGGCTAGTCACGAGGTGACTAATTAAGTCACCCCCATGACACTAATACTAGTCATTCACCTTTTAGCTTTCCTGTTCTCAGTATATTATCCTTGATTGCTTCCCGAATTTCAGATGCTGGGCTTCAATCACTTATCTCTTCTGCCCCTGCTTTACAATCTATAAACTTGTGCTGATGCTTTCTTCTTACGTCTACTAGCATTAACACTTTGATGATTGCCCAAGGATTGATGCCCCAAATATATTGCCAGCACTGAAAAAGCTGGAACGTTTGGAAGTACTATCATTGGCTAGAATCGGAGGTGTTTCTTATAAGTTTGTTCGGGTGCCCTTTATAGTCACCGGGTGATCCTGACAAAGAGGGAACAACAGGAGTTACATAATCGTGTTTGCAGAGATAAAACATTCGATTGTTGTAAGAAAATTTCCCAAGGAAATACAATTGCTAGATTGTTGTAAAAGATAAGCAAAATAATCGGAAACAACTTTCATCAAGTAAATTTATCATAGTTCCCTCAATTACATGGCTTCGTGATAAATGCATCCACAAAATATACAAAAATATATGACAAAATGTACACATTGAGCAGAGAGAAAAGGACCTGATACCAAGTCATCAACACATATTGTACTTGTCTTATATTAAGAAGACATCATAAATTTCAACATGTTCTTTCGAATCTTTATTGGTGCACCAAGTAATGCCCTAACTTCTTCAGGCCTACGAATAAAGAAAATATAACTTTCATATAGTTTTGATCCTTCTAGTCCCAACTCTACCAAATGATTATAAAGTTCTTCTTCTGAAATGGAAAGTGGTTTAACTAACAGTGAAGTAGATTTTATAATAGCTTCTGCAACTGTCTAAAGGTCATCTTTGATTATATCTTCACCATCATCTGCCCTGTTTTTCGTTTTTCGTGATGTTCCTGGGTTTGCATTTTGTGAATGAGCTGGCATTCCCATTGGAGATTCAGTGCGATTACCATCTATCGTTACATTGTCTTCAAAACTTAAGTTATTGTGAGTCTAAATGTCATCATTTTCATCCATGGTGTTGGAAAACCCACCATCGACATAAATAGTGCGCCTTCTTATCTCCTGTGTTGTTTCAGCATGCTCGCCAGTTGCTCTATCACGTTCATAAGTCTATACCATCTTCTCGTAGTTATGAAAAGGCTCGTGTTTCCACTCAACAGCTTCTGGTTTAGCCTGTTTCAAAAAAATTTATTAACGAGTCAACCGAATCACAACATATATCATATTTTCTTCCAACAAAATAACAAACAAGTTCACCTAGATCAAGGCCTCCCACACTTCTGGCTCAGTAATCCACATATTTGTTAACGGACTCCATGCAAATCCACTACCTTTGTTTGAAAATAAATCAAAACACTTACTCCACTTGCTCTTAATATTCTTGTTCCGATTTTTTATTTTTTCCTTATCGATTTTCTTGTCTGGAAAATTTTCCTTTAGTTCAACTTCAATTTTATCAAGTGCATGCGTAGTGAAAGTCCCACCAATACAATTGCCTCGTCGATGCTGGTACAAGTATTTGTCAACCAAAGCATCATCCATAACTTGATTCCAAAAGCATGACTCTCTTCGGGGTGGCATTTTGTATGTTACTTATTTAACTACAAAATCTGAATTTTATATCAAAAGCATACACAATATTGAAGCTTCAAAATTTTCCAAATAATATAAAAGGTCAGAATAATTAATAAGCATTACAAAGACACAATTGGATGTGAAAACATTAACAGCAGTAATAAATAACGTCATATTTAGATACAAGAAGCCAATACATATTTTTAAAGCAATATAAAATAATGGAAAACATAAATTAATTGCGATGCGGCAATATCTATCTTAAAGTATAATTAGCCCACATATGAGCAGCTATGTTATCTCTTATAATTTCTCCGTTGTGTGCATCATCTTCGTCGTTATTTTCATACCAATCTTGATATCATTTTCCCCTTCATCGTACTCTTCATTAAGTCATGGATCATTTGGATCTGCACCACTCAAGAAATTGTACAGAATGACACAAACCATAATATTTTTTTAGTCTAATTATCATATGATGGTTCTGTGGTGGATGCTATAATCGGGAACCATTTTTCGAACACACCAAATGCCCTTTCGACAACGTTACGCAATGGTGAATGTCGATAATTGAATGATTCACAAGCATTTCATGGAAGATTCCTTGAATTTCATGGAAGCATAATATTAGTTAATAAAGTTTGAGCCTTATTTTTACCTTAGGGAATTTTAAGTGAGAATTGTCTAGTTAGTGCACTTTTCATAATCTGTGAATCGGATGCTATTCCTTCCCAACCAGCCAATACATACGTGAACTTTATATCAAAATAACAAGCACACAACACATTTTGTGTTGGATAATCCTTTCTCCCACAAAATCTAAGAGCATCTCGAGCAGGTACTTTTGTACGGATATGTGTACAATCAATTGCATCAACACAATATTGACATTGAAGTATATTATTCTCAACTATTATGTGTATTTAATATAATTATACTAAGTTAAGAAAAGAAAATCACCTTAAAAAATGGGTAGAATCTACTACTGTTCAATATTTTCGATGGGGTTTCTAATATGTCAGGTTGTCTTAGAAACATATCCTCTGGTTGTATAACTGCTTTCAAAATGCTATGAAAATGACGGCTTACAATTTCCCCAGATCGACTTCAAACGAACGCAATCTCTCAATAGATAACGTTATGCCCTAATATGTATAGAAACTTCGCTACTTGTTCTTCAACAGTTGCATGTACAGTGGGTCGAAGCACACTTTTTCCAGCTAATAAATCATATAATTCGCCAAATGGTTTAGGCTGCATTCTAGTTATATTTCTCCCATTGGAATGAAATAAATTCCTTCGCATGATACTCTCCCTTGATTGCAATCTCTCTGATGGTGTAAGCATTTGAAGTTTATCGTTCGCTTGTCCCTTACGTAACACCCACCAATAGATCACAAGACAAACAACATGAACAAGCACTAATTGATGTATATGAATCAATTTTCCTTTTTGATTATTCATTCGATTGCCTTCACCGTTCATGTATAAAAAAACAAAATTAGGAGTAGTTTGTAGATTGTGAAAATCAAAATATAACAAATATGACATAGATATGTCCATTTATATATATATGGTGTTATAAAAGCAATAAGAAGCAACATAAAAGGGAAGTTTAATCTAAATCATTCCCTCACTAAAATTTCAAGCAAAGTGATAGGAAAACAAAGACAAAGAAGACAGCGACGATTGAAAAATACCCTAAATTCAGACAACACAACATATAAAATGAGTAATATACGGTAAAATGAGTGGATCGCAAGAGCATCTTTTTAGCAGTTCAACCCATAACAGCTCAACCCATAGCAAATAATGTTCACTTTGGTGTAAAGTAAAAAATGGGTAAACCCATATATAAAGTGAACTAAAACAGAGTAAAATCTCCTCACCCAAAACAAAACGCATAAAAGCAACGGACATATATTGTTAAAAAAAATCGACAATGAACAAAAATAGGATAAAAAAAAGGTTTCAACAAAGAAGAAGACTCACCCGTGAGCAAGTCTTCCAGCTTCTCTTCTGCTTCCCTGCCAATAAACAATACGAGAAGAATGAGAAGTGGTAGAACACAGAACACGAAAAGAGAAGTCTAGAAATGATAAGCTTGTGTACAGTAAGTGCCTTTCAAACAAGGGGTTGAAGGTGGGTAGAATGCATTAATGGTTCTTTGATGAAACAGAAAAGTTTCAGATATAAAGAAACTAAACCACGTTAGGCGGCTAGCAGTCACTCCAAAGAGTGGTCTGGGTTAGCATTAAAGAGGTCTGGGAAGGGTTAATTAAGCAGAGAGGTAGACAACTACTACATCTAATTCCTCAATTGCTTTGCAGTGGACGAAGAAGAGGAGTAAAACAAAGCCCCCCAAAGACAGACTAACGTAAATGAGTTTGGGTAGGGTTAGAAGAAATAATTGGTAAGAAGAACTATTGAGGGTATATTAAGTAGTATGTATTTATTAGTTTACGTTCTATCCTAAACCCCCCGAATCGGAGGTTTCTTATTTTCACTGGTTAGGATGGAATGGAACATAACATGAAACCATCCGCTTCCATTCCATTCCATTCCATTATGAAACCTCAAATAGACGATGGAAGTATGTTACGTTTCATCCCCTTCCATCCCAAACCATCCAACCAAATAGGGCCTAAAGTTCTCTCAACCTGTTCTATAGATATCGTTAGAAACCGGACAATTGTGCAGCTACAGTGGTTGAGATGAATCAGTTTCTAAAACGATTCATGGGATACGACAAGATAAGAATCAAACTTCGAAATAAGATACGAATTATTATTCATGTTTTGTTATTGATTTATGTGTTAATCATTTTATATAATTAAAGTGCTCTTGGTTTTCAAGAAATTAATATATGAAAAAGTTTTATAACTATTCTGCTATAGCCTGGATCATATCTCGTCTTGATTTCCTAACAGTGGTAATAGAGCATTCTTAAATTTTATGATTTGATTAAAATATGTTTACTCCTTGAATAAAAGTTTTTAGAACTGGTCTAGGATTTTTTTAACATATCATCTGGATTTTGGAAGCCCATAGCCACGGAATAAGTTGTTTCTAGATAAGAATGAGCATCTCAAAAAGTAAAAATATAAGTTATGGTGGCTGGAAAATTGTAGGTCTTGTTGAAGCAGTGAGTTTGCACTACTTGGGGTGTTTTGAGTGTTGGTTTTTATGTTTTTTGGATTCTTGATGCTTATCATGAGAAATTTTGGTTTTTTGTATCTGGAGAGAGTGTTGTTATGCATTGGCTGGTTGGATTGTGTTCTTTTGGATTGTGTGTTGATTGGATTATCACCAGCACCTTGCATCGTCACTGACGAGTTGTCACTGGTGAGGGGTGACTGTCCCCCACAAGATGAAGCTATTGATGGAAAAATCTGTGGAAAGGCAACGGCACGAGGAGATGGAGAACCATGGCTGGAGGCGGCAGTACTGTCAAACACAAGGGAACAACAGCAGCAAAAATTCCAAAAAAACCTAATCTAGAAGGCAATGAATACACGCACCTCACATGAAATTCTGGGTCTGTGGGACAGACGCTGCTGGCACGCGCCAGATAGTTCCCTTTTTACAAGTTTTAACCTTTCAATTTAATTGTTTTAATTGGAATTAAGTAAAGTTAAATCCCTAATAAATTTGGAAAAGTGTTCTTTAATTATTTGAAAATTGTTTTCAAATGGTTGATTTTATTAGGAATGTTTTGGAATTTACTTGAATTCTTCAAAATTTTGAAAATTTATAATTAATTGTTTTCAGTTAGATTGAATTAATTAATTAGACTCCTTAAAATTAAGAAAAGTAGTTTCTTAAGTTATTAAGAAAGTTGTTTCTTCATTAAATTTATTTATATCAATTTGATTGAGATAAATTAAATTTATGACTTCATTTGTTAAGAGAATTATTATTCAATTTATTTGGAAATTGTTTCTTTATTTATGAATAATAAGTTTTTTTATTTTTAGAAAAAGTATTTTTCTTGATTAAATTTTGAAAAATGTTTTCATTTATTAATTTAAAAATTTGAGATTTCTTTAATATTTTTGAAAATAATTTTCTAATTTATTAAGGAAATATTTTCTAATTAATTAAGAAATTAATCTCTAAATAAATAATATAATAAATTTCTTAATTAAATTTAAAAGTGTTTCATTTAATTTTGACAATAATTTCCTTTTAAAATTACAAAGTTGTTTTCTAATTAAGGAAAAGTAATTTATAATGAGATTAGAAATAGTAATTTCTAATTAGATTTAAAATAATTTTCTAATGGGAATAGAATGTGATACTTATACAATTTTTAAAAAGGAGTTTTTTCTAAATTATAATGAGTACGAAGAATAATTTATTGAAAATTGTTTTCAATTAAATTTTATTATAAGAGTTAAGGTAATTGGAAATAATTTTCAATTGGATTTGGAAATTGTTTTCAAATCAAATCAATTTTTTTTTAGAATAGGAATTTAATATATTTAGGAATCAATAAGTTTAGTCTAATCTATATTTTCCAAAGAGTTGGAAATATTATTTTAGATTATAAAGATTAATAACTAGAATCAAACGAAGCTTGATGTTTGATGCATATAATGTTTTTTTTTGATAAATCAGAATTGATGCATATAATTTGATTATGAGTACATAAGTTACATGCTTTATTTATACGTTTGATATATATATATTGGATGCATGTTAAATTGTATGTTTTATATGTGTGATATTTTATATGCAATTTTATGTTTCAAGAGATGAACAAATTAAATCCCTCGTTCTAAGTAGAATTAAGCTTATTTAGTATAGTTGATACTAAGTTAGAGAACCAAATTTCTTAGACATAGGTTATATTTTGGAAGAGTTCTCAAAGTTAGAAAAGAAAAATTGTATGCCTATTATGCAATTTTTGTTGAGGATTCAGTGACAGTTTTATAAATATGTAAAAATCATATAGATGACAAAATTTATTGACATTTTAAGTTGATTAATGTCACGCAAACTTTGATGACAACATATAAGATATGTATCAATATCATAATAGCAAGATGCAAGAGGATGTATAGAGTAGAGCTGAAAGGTATAGTACATTGATGGAATTATTCTACTTAATTTAGCCTACTAAAAGCATAATTGTGCACTACAATTTAAGGCTTAGCTATATTATGATAATAGTTGTCATAAGGAAAAAATGATTGCATGAATTTTCTTGCTTATCCAAGATATGGTAAACATCGTATGCATATCTTGTTCATGCTCATGAGTATTTGATAATGAATTTGGATTCAACATTATTGTAATTTTCAATATATGGTAAGAAATAGATTGTTAAGTAAATGTTGATGATCCAATTTTAGTTAGATGATCCAATTTTAGTCAAATAGTTTGTATGTGTTGGATTAAATGTGACTTATGTTTAAAATAAAAGGCAAGAATGCAAAGTTAGATAACTAAGACTATCCTTTTATGCTATATTGATTAAATCAATATATATATATATATATCCTTGTATATAACTTTATGATTCTCGTTATAACTTTTGATTATGAATCATATGAAACTTGTCAACTTGAAAAATAATCAAATCAACCTTTGGTAAAAGGATGATGATGGTATTGAATTGTTAAATTTATATATGTGATGCATTGGATGAAATAAAAAAATTGTAAAAAGGATAATACTTATATTTCATTATATTACTAATGACTTTATACGATATAGTCATATATATTAAATGAAATATTAATTTAAAATTTTGAAAAGTTTAAATTGTTTAAATCCAAGTATAAATTAAGCATTAAGAATGTTGAAGCACTTCAATGAGATCATTGTGGTGAGTTTCAATTTTTTGGTTATCTATAAGGAGTGAGATTCTCTGGTGAATACCTTCACAACAAAATTCTATAAGAGAATGGATTAATGTTAGGAAGAAAATACAATATGAGATTTTGATGATGCAATTTTATTTTTTCTACAGTTATGCCTAGTACAATGACTTACCTTTAATAGTTCCAATTGAATCAATTAGCAAGATTTTATATTATATATAAAATTCTAAGTCTTTGAAAGAGTCAAAGTTAACGATTCAAGGATGTGATGCTTAGTTAAAGCATACATTATCTATTAAATTCATAAATAAATTGGATAATAAAAAGTTATAAGGTATCCAAAAGGTTGGATATAATATTACAGATATGTTGAACAAATTGTTTATTTCAATGTATACTTATAAGATAATAGTTCTCAAGATAAGTAGTTGGAGTAAGATGAAATTTTTAAAGTTCAAATCTCATTAATGTACATCAAATTAGAACTATTTCCTTTGTTGATATATTTGATGTATAGTTGAAAGGTTACGAGACATTGAAAGATTAACTTTCTTGATAAATTCAAAAAGTTTGTTTTTTAGATAATTATGAATTTATCATGTCTGTACGAACGTCAGTAAGAGTATGTAGAGGCATATTGCTGATAGAGAACAACAATTCTAACATTTAATTATTGAAAACATAAATGTCCAAGAACAACTCTTGTTGGATATGAAAATGATAACAACTTAATTCTAAGAATTAGATCTATAGAGATAGATTGGAAGTTGTTTACCCATTCTAACTCCTAGTACGTAGATAATATACTAAAGGTGTTTAGTATTTGACAGCTTTGATGCTTGTGAAGTATTAAACATATCCATTATTCTATGTATGAGTTGATATTTGAGTTCAAGGTGATAAGGATATTACTGTATAAGTAAATCCTAATTAAGGTCTATTTACCTTAAGAACAATACCATTTAAGATTAGAAAGGTTCCAACGTAGCAATGGTTAGTAATTAAGCCATAATACAATTTTCATTTAGTGGAAATGATTAATTGGATCAATAAGTTCTTCGGTGAACTTAATATAGTTCCTTACTTTATTCTAAATAGTAATGTACTGTAGAATATTAGAGCCATTAGGTGTGTCAAAGGAGCTAAGGTCTCATCAAAGATCTAAGGATTTATTTAAACAAATTTTCTTAATTATGATGATAATTAAGATGGAAGTTATAAGATTTAAGTAAGTGCTCTCACTATAGAGAATCTTATAGAATTCTCTCTCTAAGCCACTATCTCAATAGTAGTATAATCGTCATATAGTGATATAGTATGAGATACTTAAACGTATTGCAAATTGATTGTTTTTTATATATCGAAATGGACGATTCCAACATTTAGAGTCGAAAAGAATAAGTGGGAGATACTTAAATAAATGTGTAGGAGCTTGTTAGAGAACAAGTTTACTGAACTGACCCGAAATGAGAAATCCATTTGGAACATTACTTGTATGTCTATGGGAATTCTCATTATGACGACTGTATAAGTGATTCTTTAACTTAAGGTCTCCAAAGTTATCTTGTATAAGGATTGTTATGTTTTGATACTACTATTTAATAATGGCTCATTCAGTTGGTAGTCACTAGATGTAACATAAACTATATGCAGGTAGTTGTGTGATCAAGA
>JANKOE010349406.1:0-15802 GCA_026284465.1 Erythroxylum citrifolium | reverse complement strand
AGAGATGGTGAAGGGTGCTGGAAAATGTACAGATGCAGTGTTTCACTGAATATGCATCTGTATTTTAGCCATAACTTTTTCTCTAGTTATCTAAATGTAGTGATTCTTATTTGGATTAAACTAGCAACATATGGCTATATTTTTTATGAAGATATCGAATTTAAGTTCTATCTTTAAGAGTCTCAAATTTTGACATGAAATTGAGAACTAGGTACAGTACATTGATGGATGAATGTATATGTTGTGTTTGTTTTGAATGTGTAAGAATGTGTTATATTTTGGATATTCATGATCAAGTAGGGAATATGAAATGTGTATGGATGATTTTGAGTTGAAATTGATATACTTGAAGGAGTATCCACTGGAGATGATGAAATCAAATAAGTTAGAGAAGTTGGTTTGGAATAAAAGAAAAGATAAAGAGAGGTAAAAGTTTGATCTGAACTTCCTTGATTAAAATGTATTGATCTAGGAAGATTTTGATAAAATGGTCTTTTATCTTTCCATTGATATAAAGTTTGCAATTTTTGTAGTTCTGGATCAAAAGTTATGGAGGTTTGAAGTTTAGATTCGGTGAAGGAGAAGAAGAAGAAATGCATCGTTTTGCTTTTGAGAAAAAGGGGAAAAATGCACAACGGTGACTTTCGGGTATATTGAAAATGCACCATCGTGCATAAGCACGGCAGTGACATTGGTGATAAAGGGCAATTTGCACCGTCGTGCTTAAGCACAATCGTGCATTTGAGATTTTTCCTTTTTACTGAACAGTCTTGCGTCTTTTGACCATAACTTCTTCTCTAGACATCCAAATGACTTGATTCTTAAACCAATAGACTCCTAACACATTATTCTACCTTTTCACAAAAAATTTGTAGCATTTTGAATTGATTTAAAAAATATTGATCAAATAAAAGTGTGGGAATCTATTGGAACAGTGTAAATAGGATTACTTCACTGGACATACTTCAGTGTTTTGATTATATTTGGACTTGTAGGATTCCAAATGAGGTTTTTTTAATTTAGAGTAAACTAGAAAAATAGGGCTACAAATCATATGAAGAAGTCGAATTGTGATTCAGTCTCTAAGATGTTTAATTTTTGGATGGAAGTTGTATATAGTATATTAGTTTGGATAAGAGCAGGACAAAAATGTTTGAAGTATATCTTCCAAATTATTGAACCAAATTGAATGATTTTGGTGTCAATGGAAACATAAAACATAGGAGAATATTTTTCTAGAAGAGAGTAAGACCAAATTACGTCATTTTCACTTTCTGATTGAGCGTGAACAGTAGACCTGAAAGTGTGTCTTGGAAAAATATGAAAGTAAGCCAATGAGAAATGAATTATGATTTTAATGATTTTAGTGAAGCATAAACCTAAGTATAAATTATACCTAGATGAGTTTTGATATGAGAATGATTTTGTGATGAAATTGATGGATAAATACCTAGGATTGTCATGAACATACATCGTACATATTCCATATACTCACGCGTACATAAATGAATGCTTATAATTGTGCAAAAGTTATTAATGTGCATGTGCAATATGTGTATTGCATAAATGGGTTGTGCAGGTTAAAAGTTCGCATTCAGGCATTTTCAGAATTTGGAAACAAATGGTAATCTGGAGCATACTATGAGTAAACCGAGATGGTCTCACTTCATTGTTTGTTTTGTTTAAATTTTGTAGTCATTGACTACTGAATGATTATATAAATGTGATTGATTGTGTTAGTTTCTGGACAGAAGGTCCGATGAATGTGATGTATGAATGAAATATTGAAGTGCTCCTTATATATGAATTGGATAAAATACGTGATACATGACTTGGTTGTTAAATGCCGGACTTAGTTCCGAAGGAAAATGTGATCGTGCATATAAATGAAAAAGTGATACTCAACTCTAATGTTGAATGTCTGACTAAGGTCCAATGATATGTGAATGTGATTGCATGAGTATATGCAAATGTGAGTGAGACATTCCATTTCATGAATGCATGAAACATAATGGCAATTGTGACCAGAGTAGCCACTAATCAGAGCTTAGAGCTCAAAGTGTGAAAAAGAGCCTCTAGCTCAAAAGTGATTAAGAGCCTAAGGCTCACTATGTAAAATGAGCCCTGTATCCCCATCGGATAAGGACAGTTAGTAATGAGCCCGGTATCCAAGATACGGGACAGTTTAGGCACTCGATCACAACAAAGTAACAAATAAAAAGTGAGTCTCATGTGCACTGCATATAATATGAATGATTAAAGTGTATTGAGTGTGAAATGTGAAATGTAGTGAATGTGAATTATGTGTTATGTGATTGGGTGAGCCATCGATGATGATCACTCACTGAGTTCGCAAAACTCACCCAAAATTTGCAAATATTTTTCAAGATCAGAAGAATACCCCGTTAGGCAAACGATAGTATCCCTACAGCATACAAGTAAGGGATAGAGGTCGGGATCAGTTCGCGTCTGCATTGTATTTCTTTATCTTTTTTATACTAAAATGTATATTCCGTAACTTTTGTATCAAATTATGTATTCCGAAAGTTTTGTAAAATGTGTATATGATTTATGTTGTAATGTAAATACATTATGATTAAAATGTTATGTATTTGTGAAAGGGCCCAATTGGCTACTGAAAATTCTGTTAATTATATTGTTATGATTGAAAATGTTTATGAAATAAAGTGGGCCCGGACAGATTATGGATTTCCAAAAAAATGTGTGTATGTTGTTGTTAAAAAGAATTTGTACTGAGTTTTGAATGATTAAATGCTCTAGCATGCCACCCTCGCGGGGTACGGACTCGGATATCACTTAAGATGTCGAGTACGTGTCTTGCGGGAGTAAGGTGCTACATGTTCTGCATCAATTTGTTCTTTATTAGGGAGAATTTTACCACATTCCTCCCAACGAAACTCATTTCCAACATCAGAAACTAGTTGTCATGTTGACATTTTGTGATGAAAAATGTTAACAGTTTTATTTTGAAAAGTCAATAGAAGAATTCTTATTTGAATATTCCAACATTCTAGCAGTGTTAATTTTGTGATCTATCAAATAAGACTACTTCATATGATAAGGTTGAGAATGTGAAGTGTGTATGTACTATGATTAGGGGATGCAAAAACATCCCTTGCAGCTCCAAAATACGATTGCTTCTATGTATATAAACATCCCTTACAGAATCATGTAATGTAAATAGTTATGTAATTGTGATTTAACTTTAGTTTATCTTAATTATTAGCTGGATAGCTTTGAGTTAGTCCATTATATATATGGTTTCATAAAATATATTTTCAATAAATTGAAATGTGTGCATGCTAAAAAGAATAAGAGTAAACATATGTCTCAAGTCTAACATTATATTTGAACCAACATTAGATTTGAACCAATTCTCTTATTCATGATACAGATGATCCTATTGACAAATATTGAAAGATCCTTGTTCAACATTGATGCCAATAAATCCTTTAGACTTGGTAGCATAAATGGCTTCTTTTTTAAAAAATCTTAAAGCATATTAGGGAATACTATCATAAAGACAATTCTTGAATTCTTCTCAACAAATAAGTTAGATAGTTTAATAAGACATTTACATGCCTCATATCAAAGATTCACAATTCCTGAACCATGCAAGACTTTGGATATATATTATGTTGCAATATTTTGTATAAGATTATCTCTAAGAACTTTGAAAACATTATTAATATAAAAGAAACAAGTATATACATTAGAAATGGACTCATTTTTTCTTTATATGAAATAGCTTATATTGATACACTAAATGCTTGTCCGTAAAAAAATTTCTCTTCACATTGGTATATTTTCATAAGTAAAACCAACTCTATTCCTATCATTAAAGTCTCTTTTAATCTCTAAACATTTTCATGCTCATCTTTATGAAATATCAACTTCACAATCATCTTTATGATCATAAGAATTTGAGCAAGAGGGTACCTCATCATTATTATCAATAAAGCATATTCTTTCACTTCATTTCTAGATTTCTCACTCTCTAAACTAGTAGTGTTATCCCTTATAGCTATAAGTGGTTTCTTCTTCTTCTTCTTTACTCTGTATTTTTGGGCTAGTTTATATCCATGACTTTGTTAAAGTTAAAGTTAGAAGAAGAGATAATTAAACCTTAATTTTGTCTTTATATTCGTGCATATCATTATAAAAGCACCTACATCATTGGTTAAATTAGGATTACGGCGTTGCATGCTAAATAGCTGTAGAAATAAGGTGGCAAAAAGAGAAACCCATTGATGATAACATTATGCATCATCTAGCAGACTCAATGGTATGCAATGATTTTGATGGAAAGTTTCCATGGTTGGCACAGGATTGTCATAATGTTCAAATTGGTTTAACCTTGGATGGATTTAATCCATTCAGTTCTTCTTACAACATATGTTCGGCAATTCTAATGACATGCAATTTATCTCCATGGAAGTGTATGAAGGAGCATTTTATGTTATTGTCTTTAGTTATTCCAGGATCTATTGATCCTGGTAAGGATATCGATCTATACATGCAACCACTAATTGATGACTTAAACTATCTCTAGGAGGTTGGATTAAGAACTTTTGATGTTGTTGAAGGTGAAACATTTATAACGGCACGTGACTGTCATGTAGACTATAAATGATTTTCCTATGTATGGGAGTTTGTCTGGATGAAGTACTAAAGGGTATATGGCATGTCATGTGTGTAACCATCAAACTCATTCAATGAGGCTACGAAGTAAAAACTGTTATACGGAACATCGTCATTACGTGGAACATTGGTATAGATGGTGAAGAAGAAAATTGTTTAATAGCAAAGTAGAATTGGGTGAAGTTCCTTTGCACTTGTTTACTGATGATGTGGTTTACCAACTATCACTTTTAGGTAACATTGCATCTGGCAATTACTTGTAATAATAGAAAGCAAAAGCGAAGTGTTGTTGAACTCAATTGGAATAAAAGAAGCATTTTTCAATTTTCCATATTGTAATGAATTGCTATTGAGGCATAATCTTGATGTGATATAGATTGAAAAAAATTTGTGAGAATATTTTAGGAACTTTGATGGGAATTGATGGGAAATCGAAAGACACAATTAAAACTATATTAGCCTGGAAGTCATGAAAATAAGAAAAGATTTGCATTTGAAAAGAAGAAATGATAAGTCATACATCATTCCACCTGCTTATTACATGTCAAAAAAGGAGAAACAAACTTTTTGTCAATTTCTTAAATAAGTCAAGTTTCGTTATGGGTATGCATCTAATATAGCCCGTTGTGTGAATGTTAAAGAGGGAAAAGTATCAGGGTTGAAAAGCCATGATTTTCATATACTTCTGTAACAATGACTTCCTGTTGGAATATGTGGGTGTTTTTTAAGGATGTGTATGTAACTTTATGTCAATTGGGTGAGTTTTTTAAGCAATTATGTTGCAAGACATTGAAAGTTGAAGAGCTTGAGAAAATGGGAAAAGACATAACTTTGATTCTTTGTAAGCTTGAACTAGTATTCCCCTATGTTTTTTTGATGTTAAGGTGCATTCAGCAATTTACTTACCATACGAGGCAAAACTTTGTGGACCGATTCAATTTTGATGGATGTTTCCCATTGAAAGGTAATTTTTATTAACTTCTAGTATTTTTTCTAAAGTTATTAGTTAGTAACAATTGTTAATATACTATAGTGTTTGTTTAGGTTTTTATGCTCTGAACGTAATAGAGTTCGACTTCAAGGGTTTATTGCAGAGGCTTATATAGCAAATAAATGCTTGACATTTTGTTAGATGTACTTAAATGACATGGAGAAAAGATTTAATAGACAATAACGTAACTTTGGTTTTAATCAAGATGGTGGCTTGTTAGTTTTCTCCAAGTAAGGCCACTTGACGTTGGAAAATATATGGAGTTAAAAGTCGAATTAGAAATTAGCCATTGGTGTCGGTTTTGTGAGGGTTGAAGTGGTTAAAACAAAAAAAAACCAACAATAACCTAAAGAATCGTGTAATGCAACCCATTCATATACCGAAAAAGCACATAGTGAAAACATGTACATCATTATACCTTGAACTTGGTCTCCAAACCAAATAGAAGATCTCATGACTATGTCTCCTTCCTTACGGCTGTCTCTTCCTGCTCATGGTTGTTTCTCCTTTGCACCAAGTGAGATGCACTCTAAGGTATCCACCAAAGATCGATTAGAAGACCCAAAGGTTCCCAAAGCTAGATGGTACTTCAATAGGTTATCGTTGATCCTAAAGTCCCAAAAAAACCATTTAAATGGGGATATATGGCTTAATACGTGAGTTAAATGGCAAAGATTTTGGTTCTTGTCAAATGGAAGATGAAAATCACAAATTTGGAAGAAGACAAAAGAGGAAAATGAAAAGCTAAAACTGTGGAGAGAGGAAGATGAAAAAAAACAACGGCTCTTTTTCAAAAATCAGAAAAACAAAAATCCTCTCTTACTTTTTGACAAGCGTAGGGTTAAAAGGGTTTTTTGAAAAAAAAAAGTCTCAAATGCTGCCCTTGTTTAAAAGAAGTAAAGGAACAAAGCCTAAGGTTAAAATTCACAAGGGTTTAAACATATCCTTATGTTCTTTGCATGGATAGCCCATGTCCTTCTAACTTTGGCATTGTAAATTTCATTTAATAGCCATTTTGTCACTTTGCCACTTTGCCATTTAATCTCATGCTTCAAAATAATTAAGCATTTGATCCAATTGCTATATAACTATACCATATAGTTATATATATGTATTATTTTTGTGAGCAATAAATTTTTAAGATATGTCATACATATCAAATAAATTTATCTATAATTAAATTTGTTATCTAACAACATTTATTCTAATACCATATGATGACTAAGTTAATTTTAACACTTAAAACTGATTTTATCGTCATATTCATATCTCCATATGATTTACTAAAATAATTTCCTTTTTCTAATAAAATCTTTTCTAGTGTGACCCATTGGGATCCATGTCATGTTGACAATAGAATTAAAACCCCTTTTAATTATATACATCATAAGAAGTATCAAGCAAAAGACATTATAATTACTCAAATGGCATAGATGATAAGTATTATACACAAATCACAATCCCGAAGAAAAAATTGCCCGTGTCAATTTTCTTGTCTCATAATATCCTTAATAAATACAAGATTGGAATATGTCATTCCCGCCAATTTATTCCATTTTGATTTCCAAAGTAAATTGTAAATATGATTAACTCCTTAATCATATTGCATGCATCTAATATTACTTTATCAAGGGCCCATAGATATTATTGCTCATATCTTATACGAGGGACAATGGTATTCTTGATGAGCATTTATCCTTTATACAAGTCACGCATATTGTGGCATTATTTGTATAGACACCTATTACAGTTAGCGTTGGAAAATACCAACAAATACACATTTCTCATATAAGGAAATAAACATCTCATTCCATAGAATTCACAACACGTATGAAACATGAATGACATAAACATAATCCTAATAATGTTTCATTTAAGGTATATCGAATACCATAATCTCCATTATGTATCTGTGTGATTAAATCGATAACTCCTTATCGAATGGTTTGCAGAACATCACCATCATTTAATCCACACATTAATCTTTTAGTGGTCAATTAATATTCCATGTTAATTACCAATATTAGCTACATTTCAGAGTAATCATTATTTTCCATTATAGAATTGTACAATATGAGTCCTCAACTCTAATAATCCACAAATAATGAAAACTCGTGAAACAAAACAGTATAAATTATTCAATTCATGAATATAACTATTAGAATATAACCATCCAATGATTGGCTTCTAGATCATAACACTAACAATTGGTATATTTTGAACAATTGCAAGGAATTCTATATATATATATATATGGAGTATGTATATTACTTTTGATTCAAAATTTTATATATAAATTTTGTGGTTGAATCTATATTTTCTGATCTTTATTTACTTTTTTATATAGAGAGCATAAAGATTCAATTTGAAGCAAATGGATTGTTAATGTTGAATTAAGTTCTCATCATGGTTTAGGACTCGAGTAAGTTTCTACCTTATATTATCAACTTATTACAATTTGTACTTCATATTAACTTCTAATTATTTTTTGTCCTACAGATGATGCGGTTACATAACTGTAACATGCAAGAGGCGACAATAGCATTATATGCTTTGGCATATGGGCCTTATATGTGTGGCAAAAAATATACAAGTTGCATTATTAATAAAGTAAGATTTCATATTCAAGATTGAGATAGTCAACTTAAAAGCCAAAATTATGGGGTTGTTGTTGAGGGATGTCATGACAACGATTTTATTGACTTCTACAGTGTGATCTTAGAAATAATAGGGTTCCATTACATCAAAGACAAAAAGGTTGTTCTGTTTAAGTGTAAATGGTTTAATTTTAGTGACGTAAAAGTAAATGACAATATTACTATCATCAATATTAGTAAGAAATAGTATGATAATGACCATTTTGTCCTTACAAATCAAATGAAACAAGTTTTCTACTTCAATGATACTGTATTGAGCAACAATTGGAAGGTTGTTTAAAAGTTTCAACACCAAAATCTCTTTGATTTTTGTGAAAGGGATAATGGTCTAATGAGTGAAGATGGTGATGAATTATGTTAAGAGATTAAATCGTAGATGAATAATGAAGCCATTCAAATAGATGATGCAGATATATCATCATTCTATAGAAGAGATGTTGACGCCAATTTAGTATAAGTGGATGAAGTACAAGTCAATCTTGTCATAAAAAGAGATGAAAACTATATTGAGGATGAATTATATGACAATGATGATACTTTGGCTGAATATATTAGTGATGAAGACTTGAATCATAATGTAATTAATGATGATGATTTTCAAGATCATGATAATTAAAGGTAATAAAAGCGTCGTTTATATTTTTTGAAATTTATGGTTGATCTTTATGTAACGTTAATATGTATTGTTAATATTTTACTTATGTTAATGCATATTGTTGATGTTTGACTTATATTTATGTGTATTGTTGATTTTTGAGTTATGTTAATGTGGAATATTGTTGTTTGAGTTATGTTTATGCTGGTTATTGATGTCTGAGTTATGTTTATACGTATTGTTAAAATTTGAGTTACATTAATGCAGAATGTTGATGTTTGAGTTTTGTTTATCCTGAATGTTGATGTTTGAGTTATGTTTATGTAGAATGTTGATGTTTGACTTACGTTTATGTGGATTGTTGATGTTTGAGTTATTTTTATACATATTGTTGATATTTGACTTATGTTTATACTTAATGCTGATATTTGAGTTATAGATATCCAATATAATAGCACCTGGTAGAAACAAAGGAAAGAAGGTGGCAAGTATAGAAGTTCTCCCTAGTTAACAACAACTACATCAATCAGATCATCCACCAAAACAATCACGTCAATCAGATCTTAGCCAATAACAATAATTGACCTCATCCATCAATGAACCAACTCAGCAACAACCTCTATCTGCCTCAACTAGTACTGAGGGATTTGCATGTTTGTTAATCTTTAACACTTATGATTAGACTTATGCTCAAATATATATTTACATGTTTAACACATATTTTCTTATCATTATTCATTTGTTTTCAGGTTCTAATAATGTCATCAGACAAAGAGGTAGAGGTATAACTAAAGGTTGTGAGTTGCAACGTATGAATGTTGCAATGAACAACAAGTTTTTTGTACATATTGATACCTCGTAAGGTCGTTCTGTAGACAAGATTCAATAGGCAAAATTGTCTAGTGACTTGGGCGTAATTGTTAGAACTGAATTGCCTTGCCTTAAGCATGCCAAGCAGTTGAAAGAAGACAACTTGCTACAGAATGCTTTGGACAAATTTTCTGTAAATTTTCAATTTATTTAATTATATGCAATATTGTTTTACTTATTTAAATATTAATTACACTTTTAATTATTGTTCACAGATGAAGCTGAACATTGTCGATATCAACAATCCTGATGTTTCAAACTGTCACTTCACTTTTGAAACAAAGGACCAAGGATCGTCATTATCGATTGCATAAATATTACAAATCTTTTCCTCTAGATGATGAGGCGAAGAGATTTGTTTCGAAACGAATGTCTCCAGGAAATTTGAACAATTTGTGTTATTATTGGGCCTCTCCTAATGTTCATGTTCATTTTCTTTCACTTCACATTTGCTTCCATTAATCTTGTCAAACGATTTAATGATTACTTTTTCCTTTATTTAGGAAAATTGTGAGAAGGTCAAAGTTAGCATAAGAAAAATGAAAACTTCTCACAACCAAGGCTCCAAATCATTTGTTGTAGTGAGAAATAAGTATGTACGTTCTTTGTTTACAAGTTATAATTATAATAGTACATAAAATATTATTCATTGTGCTTTGATTTTTTTTTCCATCTAACAGAGTCAGAAGGAACTATGTGGAGAGGAGTGTGATAGGATCACACTTTACAAACTGACAAACTATAAGGAAGGTGAAGGCTGAATGTTTGAAGAAGCACAAAATAATTTTGTAAGTATAAACTTTTGTTTAAAATTTAATTTTATTTATTTATGTAGTACCAACTAATAATATTTGAATTAAATAGTGATTTTGTTTTTTAAATTTTAGAATAAGATATAGGAGTCGTTGCAAACATCAATGTCTGACGAAAATGAGTCCAATGTAGATGACATTTGTAACAAGGTGCTTGGTATAAGGTCTGGCTATATCAAATGTCTTGATTTTGAGCCTAAGCCAACTGCTTCATCCTCATTAACACTAGCATATATTGAGTATCTTCAAGTGGAGAATCAGTCGCTTAAGGCTAAATTATAATGTAATGAACAAAACTTACAGTGTAATAAAAAAAGTTAGCCAAGCTAGCAAAGTTGATCAAAAAATTACTTGGCCCAAATTATGTAAGTAATGGCGATGAAAAACAATTTTTAGTCATTACAATAATATTTTTATTTTTATTTTATACATAAGTATTTTTGTTAACGTTTGTAATTATCATTTAATGATATTTAATTGTTTATAAACAATGCTTCTAATTTCTAGTTGTTTTTATTATATTTTTGTATAATATATTATAAAACGAAAAATCAAAATGTTACATACAATAACATGGATTAAAAATGTCACCAATAATTATAATTAACATAATAAAAATTTAGTAATAATGTATATGATCAAAATTTTCAAAACGTAGCCAAAAAGCTTTGGCTACATTTTCCAAATTGTCACCAATAAATGGAAACGTAGCTAAAGCTTTTTTGTTATGCCTACTTAATCGTCACTAATAACTTTTAGATAACTTACCTTTCATCGCAAAAAATAATTAGCTATGTCACATGAAATGTTGCAAAAAAAATTTAGCTAGGTTCTCAATATCGTAGCTAATAGCTTTTCCTCACAAAAACTAAGCGTACCCAAAAATTGGTGGTGACGATTTGGTATAACGTTGCCTATATCTTTTCGCTACGAATGGAGTTCATAGCAAAAAATTGTTAGCGACGATTTGGCGAAAATGTTGCCTATAGTTTTTACTTACGGTAATTTTGTGATGATTTATACTACAAAAATAATTTGTCGCTAAATAGTATTAGCGATGATTGTTGAGCTTTTAACGACGAAAAATATCCCTTCTATTGTAGGGAGTATCTTTATGTTGGTTTTTTTTTTCAAAATTTGTGTTTTATTATGTGATATGATATAAAATTTTCTTTTAATTATTGTCTTGAACATTTTTTTACATGTATAAAATTATCGATAAATTATATATGGTATATAAGTATTAAAGTTAATTGTAATAAATTAATTTCATTTTGAAATCTGTTAAATCAAGTAAAATTTCTAAATAAATGCTCAATTAAGCATTGCTAAACTTAAATTTCCTAATACCAAGATTAATCACTAAGTAATGTATATAAATTATTTTATAGTATTATAGTAATAGGTAGTTAATATTTAATTTTAATACATTTACTTGTATGATTAACTTACAAAAGTGATTTGTAAAATCACGTCAAAAATATTATACACTTAAAATGAGAAATTAAAATTATTACTCATATTTTTTATCTTTGTATTTTTAATTATATTTTAACATAAAATAAATTCTATTAAGTATAATTTTGTGTTTTTAAATAAGTTTAAATATATATGTATGTATATATATATGCTACAAAATCTCTTTTTCTTTTTTGTATTAATAAGATGGAAACTCAACAATCAATAAGAGGTTCGTTTGACAATATTTCAGAGTAATACATAGTTGTGAGAAACATAACTATGAATTTCATTACTTAAATTCCACAGGTTGGTTAAAACTATCTCCACTAATTCCTTAGAATTTGTACCACAAGAGTCCACTCACAAATTTATTGATGATTCTATTAATTGTTTTACACATTTTTTCCCCTTTTTTACTTCTAGGCAAATGTCTTTTAAACAACACCATATAAAATAATTAAAACATAATTAAATTTAAAAAAGAAAAAAATATATGTTTGGAACTATAAGAAGCAGGTAAGTGCAGCAGAATAATAATAGCTCGACTGTTTATTACAATGAGATATTAGTGGTATTATAATACGTGCTTAATTGATTATTTAATTATTTTATAACACTTAGCAATTAACAACATAAATTTTTTTAAAATACTTACTTTAATATATATGTGATTTTAGGCATAAGTTGGAAGTACAGAAAAGTTATAGTTATTTGAAGCTTTATATTTTTGTTAATTTTTAAAGATTAATTTTTATTTGTCCTTGTGAAAAAAAGACAAGAACAAAATTAAAAAAAATGCAAATAACAGTGAATGAAGATGGACGTCTGGAAAAAGATACAAACACGACAGTGAAGTATGAAGAAAACGCACGGCTCCAAAAACGTCTAACGTCTGCGTGAAAAACTCGGACCACGCAGACGACGTCCACGTAAAGGCAACGTTTGCGGACGTAGCAACGCACAGCGCAGACGACGTGTGGACGTAGCAACGCACATCCGCAAACGTTGCCTTTACGCGGACGTCGCCTGCGTTGTGCGTTGCAAGAGGAAATGGTCAAGGTTTTAAAGTTAACAGTAACACGGTTCATATATACTTATTCGTCACATCAAGAACAGGGAGAGTAGACAGGTAAGAGAGCCGCCTGAGGGGAGGAGTGCGTTTCAACAGGGTAGTGTAGCGAGGTTGGGCAGAAAAAAGGAGACGTGAACAGTATATGAACCATCATTTTTATTTGTCACGTCGGGGAATAACGAGGGGACCGCGAAGGGAGCTTTCTTTTTTTTTTTTTTCCGCTAGAAATTAATTATGCTATCTTATATTAATTGATTTGGATATTGTGTATATATAATTGGATTCTTATTATTGTTTGATTATTTATGCATGAGCTTATTGGGCATTGTGAAAAGATGATTTTAATGCATTTATTGAATCGTTTAATTGCAAACCCACGGCTAAAATTTTGATATAATCTGTAATTATTATGTTGAAATTCATATGTGACGATCAATAATTCGTAATCATTAGAGATAACATGACCTAGGTTAAATGACGCATCGTATGTGATTATTATCTTGATTAATCAGTTTTCCTAATTCGTAATGCTACTGCTTAATTAAATCTAAGGATCGTATCCTAAGTTATTCAATGGTTAGGTTTAATTAACGATCATATCTTATTTAAACACTACCTAAGGGAAAATTCGGGTTAATTATTAACTTACGATTAATAGTTATTAGAAGATGTTTAAGAACAACAAATCAAAGAAATATACTTAATTAGCACGTAAGCCAAAATTGAATCAAAGAATTGGGTCCCTACCAAATTCTCCACTTTTATCATTTTTCGCTTGTTTTATTTATTTATTTTATTAGTGTTTCATTTTATTTTCTTCTTTTAAAAAAGTCAAAACCTCGCGTTAAACCAAAACACTAGTTACTTTCATTTCATAAACTTTGCACACACTCTTTATGGGATCGACTTAGACTCACGACTGCTATAATAGTAATCTAGTTATTTTATGTTGATTAGCGTTACGACGTGCAATCATATTATATATCTATGACAAACTAAAAAATTAAGAGCTAAATTTAATATCATGTATTAAAAATAAATAAAAACACAGAGAGCAAACATTTATGATAAAACTACCATATTCATAATTTATTTTAAATTCTTTAAGTAATTCTAAAATATCTAAAACTAATAGTGATCCACTTTTCATTTAAGAGAATAGAGATTAGCTGCGATAACCATATTGTAGAAATATTGAAAACAAATCTCATCAATAATCTACAAAATTAAATTTATAAATACATGGTTCAGCCTGATCTTGTTGGGGTTGAACGTCGTTGTTTGGATCCATTATTTGTGCGACTCGGACTATGGAATACCTTCAAAACAAATAACGGCGTGCTAGGAGTTGATTTCCGGGAGACCTCTCCGACGCTCAAGTCAGTCTTTCTGTGAAAATTTTAGTTGTAACAAATAGGAAAATTAGGGTTGTGATGCCGTACCTGTATCAGGGAGGAATAGTACCTTATATACCTGGGGTTACTGCTAGGTTTAGGTCTTTACGTGAGTCTTTACGTTTGCATGGGAGATTATCTCCTATGACCGGGCCGTCGACCTCTGGGCCTAGGGTTGGGCCTTGTATGGCTGGCCCAGCCGACCCAACCAATACAAAATCAGTTGAATCCAATTATGACTTAAGAGATAAATTGCAATTAAAGAAGAAAATAAGAGATAAAAACTATCAATTATGATATTGCAAAATGAAAGAGAGATAAATTACCGTAATAAATTCAATTTGAATTAAAATGATACCTAAAATTGACATATTTCAATTTATCTAAATAAACTACATATCAATTGACATGCTTTAATTTATCCATATAAACTGCAATTGAAACATAAAATTAATGGGAGATAAATTATACCTAAAATTTAATATGAGTTTCAATCAGAAAATGCAAAAAATTATAACTAGATTGAATATGCTATTATACTCATAATCAATTTTCAATTTTTTTTACCTAGTCTCTAGATTAAAAGAGCCACTTAGAAAATAGAAAATTTAAAGTAAAAAAATAAGAAAAATGAAAATTGAGAGAGCAAGTGTAAATCTTGACATTTAATAGGAACAATTTTATTTTGAAATACTTGCTTCCATTGTTGTTTTACTTTTTAAAAAGAAGTTTGTGTGTATATCCGGACAGACTAAGCTATCCATTTTACTAAATTGAGATCGATGTTTGCTCCTTAAATAAGTTCTTTTAAAAAATTTTAAAATTAAATGAACAACTCTTTCTCTAAGTGTTTCTTAGCTAAAGTGAAACTCCTATGTAATAAAATAATTTACAATTAATAGGTCCTTTACGAGCGTGGCTTGTTTAATCTTTGAATTGGTAGCTACTTAGCACGTTATTAAGTTAAAAACTAGCAGAATAATACTGCGCTAATGCGCAGTAATAATGTCCTGTGAATTTAATTGATTATATTATTTTATCAATTTAATGTATAAATTAAATAGAAAATGTAAAAATATATAAAGCAAGATTAAAAACTTTGTAATTAAATTATGAAATTTCGAGTAATAAAATTATCAGCAAATATTTAAATTATATAATAAGCAGGGGTAATTTTAAAATCATAACTCAATAATATGAAATTTGTTAGAGATAGCTTTCAAATAGTTTACATGTCTACTACTTACTTGTGGTTAAAGATAGTTTAATCTACAAGCATTTTAATTTG
>JANKOE010349059.1:0-15851 GCA_026284465.1 Erythroxylum citrifolium | reverse complement strand
TAAAAACAGTGTTTGATCTTCTTCCCTACTCTGTTTATTTAAATTTATTTAAATTGTTTTTGTGTGAATTAACTTCTAATTTTGTTGTAGAAAATTACAAAAAGATTAAGGATCTATTCAACCCCCCCTTCTAGATCACTTACAGATTCAGCCATGGATCTTTGTCCTCACTTTGTAACAGTGTTTCTTGGAAACCTTGCTCTGATACCAACTGAAGTAAATCACTTGTTAATATAGCAATCACGTATAATATGTAAAATACACAAAAGGGGGGGGGTTGAATTGTGTTAAATCGTTTAAGATATTATTCTTTAAAATCTTCTTAATTTTCTTTACAAATTCAAATGATTATGAAAACAATTCACTTAATTTGGTGAGAAACGTAACAACGAAAATTAGTGTCTATTCTTCTAACAACAAGAAAACTAAAAAGATAAGAGTTAGAGAATATAACACCGCGATTTATCCTAGTTCCCCTTTAACCTTAGGTTACGTCCAGTCCTCAGGGTTTGTTTGAGATTTCACTATAACCTTCAACGTTACAAGTATTATTTCTACACTTGCAGAATCTCTTCAGATCTCCTTCACAAAGTATTCTTTATCTGCTTTCTTAGTCTCTTCATGCTCTAGCCTTCCTTTTCACTTGAAAAGATATTATTTGAGCTTCACGTTACAGATGTATTTTCTCTTTTGCATGAGCACTTGAACATATAATTTCTCTAAGTATGCTTTCATAATCAGAATTTTGTATTATATATTGTCGTCTCTCTTTTTTTTAATTGTTTACGACTATAACTAATATTTATAGCGTAAATCTTCAACGATCTTCTTGAGAATTCTGCTTGTCGAATCTTTTAAAACCGGTTATTAGTTGAGTCCTGTAACTAACTCCAACTAACCGACGTTCTAGTACATTCTTCAATTTCATCGTCTTGCATAGATTCATATGCTTCGTTGGTGTTTTAGGCTAAGCACTTCGTCTGATCCGTCTTATTCAACTTTTACTTAAGTATCATCTTGATTTGATGATTTATGCTACTTAAATTTATCTACGCACTTAACAAATTCATCAAAATAGTTCACACACTTCTATGATTATTATTATTTGACTTTCATCAAAATTAATAGAAGAAGAGACTTAACATAAGGATATGTTCCTTAATAAAGGATTTCACCATATTGACATTAGATGAAGTATTAGAGTTTGTTCCATTTATTTTTAGTAAAAAGGTGAAATCCTTATGAAGGTCTTCTTTATAGTTAATCACACAACCATTTTCATCCCTTAGTTAAGTAATTTTATTGATATTCCTCTTTTTAGTAAGAGTTATATAGAAGAAATAAGTGTTTATATCCCTATCCTTCAGCCATAATGTCTTGGATCTTTACCTCAATAAGGAATTGCTTAATTATGTCATTTTATTATAGTGAAGAAGAGTTCTTTCCTCTTCTTTCTATAGCTGATTATTATGGGGGCTTTATAAATAGCACCTCAAACTCTATTAAGTTCCTTCTTAGCCTTTTTAATTACTACTTGATTGTTGGAGCATTCTATTTTATTAAGGTTCTTTAGTACATGTTTTACCTGCTGTAGATTTCTAATATAAATAATTGTTGAAATGAAATAAGATTTTCCTACTTTGCTAAATGAGGATGTTTTACATAAGAATTACGGTATGATCAAATAGTAAAGACTGTACATAGCTTATTTACTCTTTGGAAAACTTTGCATTTATAAATGAATAACAATAGTTTTATTCAACTTATTCTTTATTAGCTAATTCCCCATTCTGTTTCTTAGTCAATGTGTAAAATTGTCCCTCCATTATGAGATCTGTAACTTGGATTTGATTGCCACATTCTTTAAATTTATCAGAATGATTCCTTAGGCACATAGTCCCTCGTGCAGCTTCTATTGAATACAACATACTATTGAAGTTCACTATGATCATCCATATCTTGTAAATGTTTATATCAATCTCCTTGAGTTTATTTCACAACATAGTTCTTTGAAAATTATAATTGATAGCATAAATTACAAAGGTTTGGAAAACTTACATTTGCATGTTTCATGTTGATTAGTAGGTGAATCAAATGTTACCCCACAAAATTGGTGTAGCTTCCACTTCATTATTATCAAAAGCATTAGTAATCTTCCATTATAATGTCAACTATAATTTGTGATAAAAGATCAGCTTTTTTTGAAGAAGCTTAAGTTCTTATAATTACTTTTCTTAATTCTAAATCCCAAAAGGCCTAACAAAAAAGGATTAGATTTTTACACATAATTTATAACCATTTGTTGTTTATTAGGCTATTAAGGCCTCTAATGTTCAAAACTATGTTAGACATTAAGAAGGAGATGTTGATTTTTTTTCTCTTCCTCTTAGAGATTCTCCTTGTGACTATTTGAAGGCTGGACTCTAACTGTGCATCTCTTGCAAGCTTTCCAGTTAGATTGCTAGGAGTTTCCAGAGGTGCTTTTATTGTATTATAATTAGTTACCTCATGTTGGTTGGATGGTTCCACAACCTATATATCCTCAATTGATATTTGTTAAGCCTGAATTTCAATAACTCACAGTATAGGTACTCATTATCATTAATAGTGTTAGGGGACCATCTTCTGAAGTCTTATTCTCTCCTTTTAATTAGGAGATTTTATCTAATGATTGATCTCAGAGGCTATTAACATCTTTATCATTTGACCTCTTAGAGATGTTGTTGTTCCCTAACTCATTACTATCCTCAAGATGCATAAGTTCCATATAATCTCCTGACTGAAATCATTTCCTAGTTGCCCTCTAATTTTATTTTGGTTGAGTTTTCTCTGCCCTTCAATTATAAATAACTATGACATGATCTTCAAAGACATTGTTAGCTTCATTTAGTCATAACAATGCGATACTTTATCAGTTAACACTCAAATTTAGGTATAAATAACCCTTTTAAGGCTATTTGTTGCTTTATTAATGCGCAATAGCTTACCTACATAGCTAGCCAAAGGACATAGTCCTTTGGTTATCCGTATGTTCAACCAAAATAGAATTTGCTTTTACCTTAAGTCTTGGAGCTTGATTTTTGGTTTACATGATTGAAGGATTAGTGGCTCGAAATTAAAGTGCCAAATGCTTAGCTTTAATACCTTTTAAGCTTGAATAAAGAAGAATAATTTAAATAGAAAAATATTATCATCATTATAATTTAAATAGAAAAATATTATCATCATTAAGTAACACTTCCTACAATCTAACGTACTTCCATTAATTATTTTTCCAAGCATAGGTCTTTTATTCATTAAAAACCCAGCAATGTTGCTTCCTATTTCATTGCTCCATCTTTAAGTATATCAATTTTTGGTTCCACAATTTGCTTCCCTCCTTAGGAGTTTAATGGATAACATTGGAGCTTAAAGGAAGGGAATATATCCTGTAGGACTTGTTTCTAAGGCTTCCTAGCATTGGCATTAATTAATGGATTCTCAGTAATGATTTGAGGTCCTGAGCCTCTATTTAGAGTCGAGTTTGAGGGGCTTAAAAAGCAAGGTGTTTCCTCCACCTAGATTAAATAAGCAAAATACAACTGTAGAAGCCAAAATCCCTATATAGAATCATGCAAATCTAAAAGAAAAGCTAGAAAAGAAATCAAAAACTTAAACAAATAGGTTTTTCACCATGTAGAATCAAAGCCAAAACCACAAATCAAAACCTCAATTAAATAAGTATTTTACTGAATTTGAAAATGAGAATAGAAATAAAAAATCGTAGTAAAAACAAATAGAGCCTTAATTAAGTTCTTATCTTAATTTTTTTAGAATGTGGAGGTCATTTCTTCATGGTACAAGTCCTACGAGGAATTTACTTTTATGGATATTTCCTCTTTTTTTTTATGGAAATGAATAAACCACTTGTTTAATGGTAATTCTTCGTATAATTTAATTAAGATTGTGAAATTTTTTAATAAAGTGAAATAAATATATTTGTACCATGTATTTTTCCATATATATATATATATATATATATATATATATCTTTTAAGACTTGTTTCTAAGATTTCCTAGCATTGGCATTAATTAATGGATTCTCAGTAATGACTTAAGGTCCTGAGCCTCCATTTAGAGTTGAGTTTAAGGGGCTTAAAAAGTAAGGTGTATCCTCCACCTAGGATAAATAAGCGAAATACAACTATAGAAGCCAAAATCCCTGTATAGAATCATGCAAATCTTAAAGAAAAGCTAGAAAAGAAATCGAAAACTCAAACAAATAGGTTTTTCACCATGTAGAATCAAAATCAAAACCACAAATAAAAAAAATCAATCTAATAAGTTTTTTTACTGAATTTTAAAATAGAAACCAAAAGTAAAAACAAATAAAGCCTTAATTAAGTTCTTGTCTTAAATTTTTTGGAATGTGGTGATCATTTCTTCATGTTACAAGTTCTACAAGGAATTTAGTTTTATGGATAATTCCTCTTATTTTTATGGATATTTCCTCTTATTTTTATGGAAATGAATATACCACTTATTTAACGGTAATTCTTTATATAATTTTATTATAATTGTTTGAATAAAGTGAAACAAATATATTTGTAACATTTATTTGTCCAAAATGTTCATCACTATTTATTTTATAAACTATAATAAAACATTAAACAAGTGTTAACTAATTATAAAATTAAATCAATACAATGTGATAATGTCAAATAATATAAGTTGATACAAAAGTTGGTCTAGTGAGATGAAAAGTCAAAACGAAGCAGAAGATAACCTTACATTCAATAAAATAAAAACTCACACTAAATTGAATATAAAAAAGGTAATGGGCACATGTGGCATGTCTTTTTTAAGATAAAGACCCCTAATTAGCTTGATTAGTTCTCTTATTCACCTCATTCTTTTTTATCCTCATTTTTTTTACCTTCTTATAGTCTTGAAGATTATTAGTTTGATAACCTTACTATAATGTTCACCTAGTTAGGGAAAAAATTGTACAATAGGTATTGAATTTATGATGTTCTAGTGTGCTTGTAATGTAGCTCCTTAAAGTAGCATTTGTATATGTAATCTTCTAATACTTCTCTATCAAATAAGATACTTGCAATTACCTGTTCATAAGAGATTCCTATTAGCTCCCATCTACTAGAGTTACAAGACCTATCTCTTAATTTAACAACACGATAGCCTTTAGTGTAATGCTCCACTTCAATTTTCCCTTTACCACTATAATGTTTTAGGTAGTTGGCAAACTTCCTTCTTATTAATTGCCAACTTACTTTTTAGATCTGGACATATATCTATTTAATAGATTCTTATTCCTTTTTTTTAATGATGAAACCATTTCATCAATGCTTTTGTTATCTCCAAGTAAGTGGGAAAGGTCTATACAATTCTTCAAGTATACATTTAAGTTTTGTAAGAAAAATGATGTTTAGACATATTGTTAATACTTGTATACCATCGTTACTCTTATAGCTTCCTCGATAAGGTAAATAACATGCAATTATTACTCACCATATTTGACCTAATACAAGCTTCCCTCCATGTTATGTATTCAAACATCAATTTATTCATATTAATGGCCCGCATGTATTTACAATATCCTTCCTCATTAGCTTTAAGCAAACATGAAAACTATCAAAGAACCCTTCAAGTGATCTTATGTATAATGAGCTACATATATTGTGCTCCATTAAATTTAAAAATAAGATCTCAACTTATCATATTGATTCCTTTTATCTTCCAAAATAATATATTTCTTTCATTTTTATAAGTTTTCATATAAAATATTATCTGTTGACATTTCTTTAAAATAGTCCATTTAAACCACACATACTTTACTTTGTAATATCCTTAAAATTTTTCATAAATTCTGAAGCTACCTAGTTCTATATGATCTTATTATTAATGAAACTTACTTTATAAGTATGTTTATCTTCTTTGTGTTTAATATGGAATGCTTCTTATGACTGCCAAGTTTTCATGCTCTTTTAGCCACATCTTTTGTTACAATTAATAGCTACTCTAGTTCTTGCATTCTTGAAGCATGCAAAGTCAAACCCTTTTTAGATTCTAGTTCCAACTAATGCAGTGCTAAATGTTATAATTAAATTAAAAGGCAATTAATGTTTTAACTTAATTAGCTAGTTGATAAAAATTGGTGAGTTTAAGTTAGAAAATCATTGCTTTTCTCTCTCTTCGTTATAATCTTTAAATACTTTCCAAATTCTTTTCATCATCACCTAAGTCAAGTGACTTTTGCACTAACATTAAACTTAGGAAATATATTTGATGTCTCATTAATCCTTTCGTTAAACATATCTCCAACATATTCCTTTCAAAATAGATTAAAAAACTTAATTTTATAACATATCACCTTCCCAATCATATTTTGGATTTTAGAGGCTCAATAAGTTGGTTGTTTAAGGCTACCACCTTATTCCTTCCTATGATTAACCTTAATTTATTAAGTGAACTTATCTTATTAAGTTCGATCATTTTATTTAGAATGCTGAGGTGAAGTAGCCTTAGTTTATTTATTTAGTTTTTCTGGCCAATATTTATTTAGTTCAATATGTATTTATTTAGTTCAATATGTTAAGTTAGCTTATCTTACTCAAAATATTGACCTTGTTGAGTTAACTAAAACTATTAATTTTGTTTCAAATTTTCACTTGGCTTACTGAGTGCATCTTAAATCAATAAAACTTGGTTATGTTTAATTACAATTAACACATCAATATGCTTTATATATTTAAATCAATAAAAGTTAGTTATATTCAATTGCAATTAGCACATCAATAAGCTTTAGATACTTCTCATAGTCTACTTAAATTTGCACCACCTCTTTTTAACGTTTGATAATCAAATATGTAATTATAATGACATGTTGATCATTTTCTAAAAGTTAAACTCGTCCTTAAAAGACTTATGGGAAAACCTTATATGAAAATTATCAAACTTATCCTTGCCCTTTTATTTCTTTCCTCCAACATGAAATTAATTAGTTTTATCTAACTTAACCCTAAAAATGATACATACTACCTCTTTATACCTTATTTATGAACTTAAGGCAAAAAGTGTGTTTTTAATCCTAACATTTGCATTAAAATAAAGGTCAGATTGTAGCATTTTAGAATATTTAGAAAGAATCCTAACATTTAAAAACCATCTAATTTTAACCATGAACTAAAAAAACCTTAATAGGATTAAGGCTCCATTAGTTAAGTGTTATGTCACTACTAAAATGGTATCTTTTTTACTTATTATTGTTTATGTGGGATCCACAATGCCTAATGTCTTCCACATGGCATTATGAATCTCATTCAATTATATTAAACTTAATTCATATTTAACCCAATTAACTATAATTTAACATTAACTCTAATAAACATTAATTAATCTTAATAAGGTCTAATTAACCATAATTAATTATAATTAACCTAAATAGACTCTAAGATCTAATGTTCATGGAAAACTTGCTTGTGCCAAAATTATTACATTAGTACCTGAAATTAAAGTAAGGAATACTAGTTGAGACATACATCCTAACAAGATAATGAGATTTTAAGTTGCATAATATCAACCGAGTTTGCAATGTTTAAATAATTTATTCTGCATTTCCTTTAACTCATTTGAAAATGGATTACACCAATAGTCATGACTGACATAAAAAAATAAACACTAACAATTACTACTATAAGAAAAATTGGTTAGCTTAAAGTCATAGTAGAATTAGTGCCATTTTGCTCTTAAATAAGCATGGCATATAAGTCGAACCCAATTTGAAGTCAATGGGTTTGGCCCAGGTTAACCAAGCTTCTGGTTGAGCCCAAGGCCTTTTTTTTTTCCAAAATTTGGACTTTAAACTCAAGCATGGCCCAATGTGAAATCCGATTATTTTTGTGGTATAAAACTACATCATTTTATACTAGGTGTAAGATAATATCATTTTATACTGGAAAGATATTGTTTTTATAGTGTAAGATGATGGAGGTGTAAATGAGCAACTTTTGTTCTTATATGATGTAAACGAGCAACCAATATCATTTTATACCTAGTTTAAAATGATTTTGTTTTAATATAGGTTAAATCTTGTTTTGTTCCTGATTACATGTTTCCCTCCATTATTTTATGTCTGTGTTTCTTCACTTATCTGTTGTTGGTCTGAAGTTTTCCTTGCCCCTCTCTACTACGTCTCTGCCTCTCCTTTTGAGTCATGTCTGCCGCTTATCGTATCACTCCTCTGTCCTCTTCCTGGTAAGATTTCTTTCGTGACTACTGCAACTGCTTTCTATATTTTTTGGGATGGTGACTAATTGTAGCTAATTATAGTTCCTTAATTTGTTCAATTAGGGAGATATTGTAAATTCCTAATCTCATGAATTAATAATTCAAATTCCTTATTTGTTCTTTTATTCACTCTCGTATTAATTGCCAAAGAAAACTTCAATACTATATTCAAGGTAAACACGCTCCTATAATATATTTGTTTATCTATAAATACATGTAGTGCCAAATGTGTAATATTATTAATGAATTACTTATATAGGTTGATTAACTACTTGTATTAGACTTATTAGTTAAATTGATAATAATGTATTTGCATATACTTTCCAGCATTTCTATACATCAATTTACTATTTTGATACTTTTATAGTGATAAATTTAAATTAGGAACTGAATAAAGATGCATATTTATTAAAACTAATCCTAATTTGTTAGTTATAAATATATGTTTGAGGTTTGGATATATTTAGGATACCAAACCATTGGCAAGGCTTACAAGCTTAATGGGTCTTTGAAACTAACTGAATCAAATAAATAGTTGCATTAGATTAAAGGGATAGTTGGCATTTATGTTACAAATAAACTAGATATTCTTATGCCCTTAAATGAAAGTTCAGCTATTATTAGAGTGGATAATGAGCTATATTAAAAAAAGGAAATGGATAAGACAAAATGGAAAAATGCAACAAATGAAAAATAAAAGCAAAATGTTCAAGCTAGCTTGGATATGGAGAGGCAAGATATTGATGTTAGATTGAATAAACAAAATGAAATTGATAAGAAAATTGCAATTATAAATACATATAAATTCAAATGATTAGGTGGCTTCCTTAATAGTATATTAATGTAGGTGAGGTTGGTGAACCATTAAGCGTTAGCTCAACGTTTATATTTAATGATTTTAATGATAACTATATAATATTTCAAATTCAAATTGGATTTATTTCCTTGTAAAGGTAACTATATTTTTTAAAGGAAATAAAATCATAGGAAAATTACTTCCCTTCTTGCAGGAACCTTCATTATGAACTTACCTTATTAGAAATGGTTTATCCAAAAGGATTCTACTAATTATGAAGGTCGTATATTAGGCCTGTGATTACTGGAAGATTTTTGGCAAAGATGGCATCAAAGTTATTCAAATTTAAATCCATCCAATTGACTAAAGATGCAAGTGAAGCAACAGCTAGTTGAAGAAAATGACTATTTAAAGAAGAGCAACAACACTTATGAAGAAACAAACATACACAGACTTCCAAAAAATTTGAGCAACATCTATATTCTTGAGAGTCATATCATTCTTACTGTGCCTTAGAAAGTGAAATCACTCTATCAAAAGAGATGTTGTTATTTGAGAACTTACTTTTGATTTACATTATATTCTTCTGTAAGCTTTTAGAAGCTTGTTATATACTTTAAGCATGGAAGGATGGATAAGCTTCAAAAATATGCACTCGTGAGGTTGAAGAGGCTTGTCAAATTACTACTTGATTTTTATAATGAAACACTTAAGTTGGATACCTAGGAACTGGACGTAGGCTTGGGTTGTGAGACGAACCAGTATAAATTGACTATGTCCTTCTCCCTCTTCTCTTAACTTTTGAATTTTTGCGTTATATTGTGTGTGTGTGTGTGTGTGTGTGTGCGCGTGTTTATTTCATCAAGAGGCTCCTTCACTTTATAACAGGCTCCTTTTGTTTTCAACTTATAAGAAGTTCTTTTCAGTTTTAACAAGCGCCTTCTGTTTTAAATTGTTTTTAACATAACTTTTCGTTTAGTAGGCTCCTGTCATTTAACAAGCTTTTTATCACTTAATAGGCTCCTTCTGTTTAAACAGGATCCTATCACGTAACAAGATCCTACTGTTTTAATTATAGACAGGCTCCTGTCATTTCTTTTTGAACTGAAAGTAACTTGCAAAATTTTTTAAGTTACACACAATTCACCCCCTTTTTGTGTGTGTTTGCTTTATCATTTGATATCAAAGCGAGGTTTCACTTTTTTTTGTTTTACTACATGTGATAGATCATGGCAAACACCTTGAGAAGTTTTAAAGGACAATCCGTCTCAAAGTCTCTTTACTTCAATGGAAATAACTATTTATACTAGAAAGAGAGAATTATCATATATCTCCAATCTGTAGATATTGAATTATGGCAAGCAATTAGAGTTAGAGCTACAATTCCCACTTTTAATAATGTAGAAGTATAGATTGATGTTGATAGAAGAAATGCACACTAAATGCTAAAGAAAAACATCATCTGATATGTGCATTATCTCCAAAAGAATATGAGAAAATTTCCTACTATTATACAAAAAAGAAAATGTGGGACAAACTACAAGTCACGTTTGAAGGAACAAATGAGGTAAAGAATCATAGAATAAATCTTTTAGTGCATCAATACGAAACTATTAGCATAAAACAGGGAGAGACCATAGATGAATTCTTTGGACGATTCAACAACATCATCACGACCTTAAAGAACTTGGGAAAGATATATCCCAATGATGAGCTCGTAATGAAGATTCTGAGGTCACTACCAAAGGCATGGAGACCTAAGGTGATAGCTTTAGAAATGACAAAGGATCTAGACATTATTTCACTCAACTGGCTATGAGAAAATTTGATGATCTATGAAACCAAGCTTAGGCAAGATGAAGGATCCTCCTGCAGAAAAGGAATGGCACTAAAAACAACTGACAAATCAAGTGATGATGAAGGTGACACTAAGATGCAAATAGATGGAAATGACAGTTCAACTTTATGGTTAGAAAATATGTCTGCTTCAATAAAAAGAAGTTGATGAAGAAAAGAGAAGGAAACAAAAAAGCTGGAAATAATAGGTTCCTATTAAAAGGCAGCAGTAATAATAGCAATACACAAAACAATCAAATCATATGTTATCATTATAAGAAGCTTGGACACATAAGACTAGAATGTCCTCTTCTTCAAAAGGAAAAGTCAAAGAATAGAAATCCAGAAAGCAAGCAATGACTGTAGCTTGGTCAGATGAATATTCTGAAAACTTTGAAGAAGAAGGGCCTGAAGAAGTCAGCAACAATTGCTTCATCGTTGAATCAGGAGATGTTGAGGTATATTATTCAGACTATGATATTGAAGTTGATGAATTGAAAAATGCATATCATGAATTGTATGATCAGTATACAAGGTTGATAGTGAAGTATTTCAAAGAAGTTGAGAAGTTCAAGAGCAATGATGCATCTCTGAAGAGTAAGATTAAATCATTGGAATCTGCAAATGAGAATTTGGCGACTTGGAATATGTCTCTTGATGTTTACTATAAGCAAAAGGTTTCAGAAAAGGATGTTCTGGAAGAAAAAGTAGCTAAATTGGAAAATTCGCTGCTAAAAATGATTATGATAAAGTAAAACAATTAAAAAGAAAAAGTTGCTGCCTTAGAACTTGAAAAGGAGAAAAGTGCTGAAAAGATCTGGAAAATTTCGTTGATGGAAGTAAGAATCTTAATGCATTATTTAGTAGTGGTAAATGCATTTTTGGTAAGGTCAAAATAGGATACAATGAAAATAACAATATCAAGCCATACAAAATCTTCTTTGTTAAATCCAGCAACAACTATAACCAAAATAGTAAGAGCTTGCTAAGTGACAAAAATCATAAAAATTATTATTCATCTGTTATGTTCAACTACTGTGGTAAACATGGTCACATTAGTCATTCTTGTAATTTTCATAAAAAGAAATTATATGTTTGGAGATCGAAAGGTCAAACTACTAACCTGAAAGGACCCGAAAAAATTTGGTTAACTAACATGAGATAATGCTTTCTACAGATATGTTTCAAAACGGAGACAAGGGAGAATCAATGGATAGTTGATAAAGGTTGTTCAAGACACATGATAGGTGAAATATCACACTTCAACTAAATTGAATTAAAGGATGGAGGTAATATTGTCATTGTAGATAAAAATGAAGCAAAGGTGACCCCAAATTAGTAAAATTGGTGATTTTGACTCTACCTCTATTGATAACGCCTTCTTTGTTGATGGTTTGAAACATAACCTGTTAAGTGTGAGTTAACAATGTGACAAGGGTTAGAAATTCATTTTCTATGCATCTCATTGTGAAATTTTCGATATTCATAATGGTAATATTGTGTTTATTGGTCCTAGAAATCAGAATACATATTGTGCTCAACTGGGAGCATGTCCTCACAAAGTGTTAAGTTTTTTGTTTCTCTAAAAAAAGGTTCGTTTATCTGGCATAAAAGATTTGGACATGCCAATACAAGCATTCTATCAAAATTGTCCAAAAATAAGCTAGTAAGAGGATTACTGACCTTAAAGTTCGAAAGCAATCAGGTTTGTGAGGCTTGTTTAAAAGGTAAAAAAGTCAGAAGCGGCTTTCCTTCTAAAAATAATATGTCTATTTGCCGACCACTTGAACTTATGCACATGGATTTATTCGGTCCCACTAGGACTCAATGCTTTGGTGGTAGACATTATTTGTTCTAGTAGATGACTACTCCAAATTTACATGGGTTTATTTCTTATCAAATAAGGATGAAGCTTTTGAAGTGTTTGAGAAGTTTTGCATAAAAATTTAGATAGAAAAAGGATACTGCATCACTTCAATTCGGAGCAATCATGGAAGAGAATTTGATAACAGAAAGTTTGAAGAATTCTCTGATAGCAATGGTATAATTCACAACTTCTCTTGTCTAAGGACATCTCAGCAAAATGGAGTTGTAGAGAGAAAGAACAGAACTTTGGTTGATATGGCCAGAACCATATTGTGTGAAAGTGGACTACCTCATGGATACTGGGTAGAAGCAATATCCACAACATGTTATGTACTTAACAGATGTCTTATAATACCTATTTTGAAAAACACCCTCTATGAACTGTGGAAAGGAAGAAAATCAAATGTTGCTTACTTTCGAGCATTTGATTGCAAGTGTTTTGTTCTAAACAATGGAAAAGACAACCTTAGAAAGTTCGATGTGAGATCAAACGAAGCTATTTTCTTGGGTTATAGTACCACTAGTAAAGGATTCAGAGTATATAATAAAAGAACAAAGAAGATAGAAGAATCGATACATGTAGTATTTAATAAAGCACTACCTTCAACAACATCAACTGCCTTAAATAATGAAGAACATCCATTGGTATCTAAAAATATATCGGAGAATCAAACTACACCTATAATACCTTCAAAATTACAAAATCAAAAAGGCCCTTCTGAAGTTAGGATAGAGCAGGCTCCTTCCTCAAGCACCTCCTAGTAAGAGCCTATGCAATAAAAAACACCGAGAGAATGGAGAGGTCTTGATACACATTAATATATTCTAAGAGATCCCTTTGAAAGTCTAAGAACAAGATCATCGTTCAAGAACAACTTTGTTGTTGTCATCTCACAAACAGAACCAAAGACATTAGAAGAGGCCCTTATTGATGAAAACTAGGTTTCAACCATAAAAGACGAATTGAATCAATTTGACAAAAACAAAGTCTGGAATATAGTACCTCGTCCTCAAAATAAGTCAATCATTGGGACTCGGTGGGTATTTCGAAATAAACTTAATGAAAATGATAAGGTGGTAAGAAACAAAGCTAGACTTTTAGCTCAAGGTTATAGTCAACAAGAAGGTATTGATTTTGATGAAACTTATGCACCTTTTGCTAGATTGGAATCAATTAGAATTTTACTTGCCTTTGCATGCTATAGAAACTTTAAGTAGTTCCAAATGGAAGTTAAAAGTGCATTCTTAAATGGTTACTTTAACAAAGAAGTATTTGTTAAGCAATCCCCAGGTTTTGAAGATAAAAACCATCCAGATTATGTGATGAAGTTAACCAAAGCTTTGTATCGTTTAAAGCAAGCTCCTCGAGGATGGTATGAGAGGTTAAGTAATTTTTTTCTTAAGAATAACTTTGAAAGAGGAAAGGTCGATAAAAACTTATTTATTAAAAGAAAGGAGAATGATTTACTCATAGTGCAAATATATGTTAATGATATAATATTTGGTGCTACTAATCCAACCGTCTATGAAGAATTCTCACCATTAATGCAGGGAGAGTTTAAAATGAGCATAATGGGAGAATCATCATTCTTTCTCGGATTACAAATCAGAAAAACAGAAAAAGGGATCTTCATTATCCAAGAAAATACATAAAGAAACTCATCAAGAAATATCATTTTGAGAATGCCAAACCAATGAGTACTCCCATAAACACTGGAACTAAACTTGATAAAGGCGAAGAAGGGAAACCTATGGATGAGACAAAGTATAGAGAAATGATTATATCACTATTATATCTTAGAAGCTCAAGACCAGACATTATGCTTAGTATGTGTCTTTGTACACGCTTTCAATCAAATCCAAAAGAAAGCCACCTTCAACCAGTCAAAAGAATCTTTCGATATCTCCACGGAACTATGGATTTTGGACTATGGTATCCAAAAACTGATTCATTTAACATAGTGGGCTATTGTGATGCAGATTATGCAGGTGATAAAGTCGATTGAAAAAGCACAAGTGGTCACTATCAATTTCTTGGAGGATGTCTAGTATCTTAGTCTTGCAAGAAGCAAAATTGCACAACGCTTTTGACGGCTGAAGTGGAATACATAGCAGCTACCAGTTGTTGTGCTCAAATACTATGGATGAAGCATCAACTACAAGATTTTTCTCTAAACTTTTCTTATATTCATTATGTAATAATACTAGTGCTATAAATCTTTTTAAAAATCCTGTGCAAAATTCTAGGACTAAGCATATAGAAATCAAACATCATTTTCTTAGAGATCATGTTTTAGAAGGAATGTTTGATATTTTGCATGTTAATACTGAGAATCAAGTAGCTGACATTTTCACCAACCTGCTCTCTGAAGATAGATTTTGCGTGTCAAGAAAAGAGCTTGGTATATGTAAACTCACTAATATTATTTCTGTATGAATATCCTCTACAACTTGTCTTTGCATTTCATTTAGCAGGCTCCTTCTATTCTAATTCCTTATAAACTCTCTCCTAGTTTAGTAGGCTCTTTAGAATTTAGAAGGCTCCTCTCGGTTTAATAGAGCAAGATTACACGTGTACTAAAAAGGTAATTTCTTTTGCTTTAACATTTCAGCATTTAAAGATGCGCGCGAAGTTTTGATAAGCAATTGTACAGGACTGATAAAAGATATGCAAACGATCACACTTCCTATATTAGTGTACGATCGTTCATCTTCACATGAGATCAACACTCAAGAAATGCCTAATATATCATAAATAGACTTCTACTCTCTACCCACCCTTATTGTTATTCGAAGCGTCGCTCTTGACTCTCTACATTCCAACTCTCTTTTTTCATCTCAAATCTTCTAAACCTCATTCATCACTCTTACAATGGCACGAACCAGATCAAAAGGATAACATAAAACTCTAACTCCTACTGATAGTCATGGTAAAGCACATGTTACTGAACCTATCTCCTCTAAACCCCAAGTATCAAAAGTGCATTAGGTTATAAACGATGATGATTTAGATGAAGAACATTCTTGGTTAATTAGACAACCACAAACTAGAGGAAGTCTTACAAAG
>JANKOE010349042.1:0-15854 GCA_026284465.1 Erythroxylum citrifolium | reverse complement strand
CTGATCTTGTTTATGTTTTATTATCCTTATACCATATCATGTATGGATTGGCATGTTGATTTGGATATGTTTCTTCCGCTGCAAAATGATTTCTTAAAAAGTTTTGAAATCTATCGTTTCTCCAATCTAAGCATGCTTTCTTTTTCCGATCCAACATAGGAGAATTTGACGATCATATGGTTATGGATGCATGGAGCTAGGCTTCTTTATAAGCAACTAGAGATTCTTTAGAGATCTCCAAAGATGTAGGTTCTGTTGAGGTACTACTAGATTTAGATGTTGGCCTTAGTGGCTTATTCAGGACTAGTTTAGACAAAGGAAAGGAACGGGCACTATGAACTTAGGGGAAGATCTTGTACATGAAGAGGATCATAAGCATTCTCTAATGGAAAAGCATCCTCCTACCATAAGCAGGAAATCTGGCAGAAGTAAAAAAAAGGTTAATGGTGGCTGATAGTACCTTTAATTTTTGGTATAATATTTTGGAATATTAGTGCAACGAATGATCCTCTAAAAAAGATTACAATAAAGGATCTACTAATAAAGAAGAAACCTCTTTTCTTTAGCGTATTAGAGACTCACATTAAAACACATAAATTGCATCACTTTATAAAGTTTCTAGGGTCCAATTGGATAATTGGCTTCAATCATTAGTTCCATTACAATGGCAGAGTTTTGTTTTCTTGTGACATAGACAAGATTCAGGCTACAATTCAAGCCAATTCTGACCAGTTTGTTCACTTGGTTTGCAAGAATATGATTTCTCAGCTTACCTTTGAATTGACAATCTTATAAGCTTCTAAATTTTCTTTCAAAAGATCCAAGCTATTCTAACTTCTATTAAATCTACCTTGGTGAATCCCTGGATGGTTATAGGAGACTTCAATTGTGTCTTAAACTAAAACAGAAGTTCAAAGGGAAAGAGTTCATAATGCTATTGGCAAGGAGTTGGAATCCTCTATGGGATTGTTGGAGCTTTTTAATCTAATATATGTAGGCTTTCACTTCCATTAGAAAAATAAAAAACAAAGGAGAAGGTTCAATAGGAGGAAGCTTGATAGGATTTTAGTGAACCAACTTTGGATTGATTAGTTTCCTAGCTTTTTTTCTCAATTTGGTCCTTTTAGGTGCTCTGATCACTCATTGATCAAGGTAATTGTCCCTAACAGTCAGGATCACTAATTAACTAATTTTATGACAGTCAATATTGTAATAACCACTAGTGCACGGTGTGGTTGTAGCTAATACTAACAAGTATAGGTCGATCTCATAATGACGATGAATACTAGTAATTACCCTTCCCTTATTATCTAACCAAAGGATTGATTTTAGATTTTTTATTAAAAGAAACTAAAACTAAGCAAGTAAAAGAAAACAAGTAATGAAATTGAGCAAAGAATTATGAAGCACTAGGAAATTATCGATATCAAATAATTAGTATCTAGGTTTTGAATCCCCCTAAACCCTTAACAGATTGAACTTTTATCATGCAATTATTTTGGTGATTTATTAGACCGTGGAGACTCCTATGGTATGCTAATAGTTGACCTTAAATCTACTAACAACTAATCCTAAGGTTTCTAACCGAATTACTTAGGTTAAATTTTATAGGATTGCATCACTGATTTATGAGTCCCTCTATTAGGCTTGGCCCTAATATAAAAGATTTATGTTATCCTATCTCTACGGTTGCAATCAACTCCTTCCAATTATGGTAGATTTATTTAACCTAGGATTTCTCAACCTCTACGTATGAAATCAAATTATAAATAAAATACATAATCAAATCCAATATAAGAATCAAACCAATTACATTAATAAAAGAATCAATCATACCAAAATATTAACATAAGGTTCATCTAACCTAAATACAAACTGGAGGTTTAATTACACATAATTGAACATGAAATCAATCATACATTAAAATAAAAACAAATAGAAAACAATGAGTTTATAATTCTAAATGTCCTTTATTATCTCCTATCGAATATTCTCACATTGTAAGGGTTTGATCATGTATTTCGATGGATCTATTGAAGATTTCTTCATGTTTTCCACTTCTATAGACCAGAATTGTACCTAGAGAGCAAACTACACATATGGAAATCACCTTCTAATGTATGCTCTACAACTCCCCCTTCTTTTAAACATGTCCTTTATATTAAAATTTAGGGTTCTGGGGAGATGCATGGTCTCGGGAAGTGCACAACCATGCATCCTTTTTGTACTTCAAATCTTCAATTTCTATTGTGATCTCATTCAAATTCTTCTCCTTTTAATCCATGAAGGCAATTATATTGTGTAAACACACTTGAAGTAAATTAATTACTAAATATACAATAAAAGTATAAAATATCAAACAAAAACACATTAAATATAGGGTAAAAATATGTTTAATTGTTCATCTATCAATCACCATAAAACTCCATTCAGGTTTTTAATTTCCTAGCTTACAAGAAGGGATTTTTAGATATTGTTAAAGAAGTTTGGGATATCAGGATCCCAGGTTGTAAGTCTTTCCAACTGATGAGTAAGTTCAAATTATTGAAAAGTGGGCTAGAATACCCTTTGATTGATAAGTCCCCTTTTGCTCAAGCTCTTCATAATGTCAAATTGAAGTTGAAAGACCAATAGAAACAATCCTATCTTGAACCTTTTAATATAGACTTGAAACAAAAAGAAACTAAAGCTCTTGAAGGCTATACCAGGGCTTTATAGGAACATAATTCTTTAATGTTTCAAAAGGCTAGGCTTAATAGGTTAAAGGAGGGGGATGTCAAATTCAAGTTCTTTCACAATTTTATCTTTACTAGAAGAAACTCCAATAAGATCCTATACCTACTAGATAGGGATAATCAATTAATGAGAGACTCTTCCTCCATTCAAGGATTGGTATTTAAATTCTTTAAAGGTATTCTATGAACAAGGACATCAGTTTAGCTCTCAAATCTTAACTTAATTGTTGGGACATCCATTTCCCTTGAATGCTGCCTTATAGGAGGAATTACTAAAACCAGCTTCTATGATGGAAATCAAAGAATGCCTCTTTAGCCTGAATCTAGGGAAGGATCCATGGTTGATGGCGTTAATGCTTTCTTTTTTTAATTCACCTGGGATGTCATTGGTCATTTCATAGTGCAGGTTGTCTAGGAATTCCTCACTTAAATAAAAATGCTTAAACACCTTAGCTCGTCCTTTATCTACTTTATTCCTAAGATTCCAAATGCTACTAATCTTAAGGATATTTCCCCATTTCTTATTGCAACACCATATATAAGGTGATTTCCAAAGTACCAGCTAATACATTGAAGGGTAGCTTGAAAAGACTCATCCACTTTTCTCAGAATGCTTTTATTCCTAGCAGATCTATTTTAGATAACATCTTACTGATTCAGGAACTTCTAAGGGACTATGACACTAACAGATCCATATATATGTGTTTCTTAGTGATTGTTCCTAATTAAAAACAAAGAAAAAAACATGAAAACTCGACAATAATGGCTAATTACAACTAATAACCATAGGATAATTTTGATTTTAACCCCTAAGAGAGATGATAGAAGGGAAAAAAGCAACCAAAATGAATTTTTTGATTTCAAAATAAGTTATATTAATAGTGCTAGTTTTTAAAACAAGTTGCAGCAACATATAAAAACCAAAACTTTGTGCGTTATGTTTTTAACAAGAAACTAAACTATTTAAAACCAAAAAAGTTTTAATAACTTGTTCTCACATTTTTGGCAACCACTATAGAAAATCATTAAAAATAACCCTAATAAAGTAGCAATAGCAAACTTGTCTCATTAGTGCAATAAGAGAACAAAAGAATATTCTTCTCAAGAAGTTAGGGACATATATATACAAATCTTGAAAGACGCGGATCAATTTGGAAGGTAGGCTCATATTATAAGAAATTTTCAATTCCTAATGCATCCCCCTATTAAATTTTAATTTTTGCCTAAAACCGTCATAATCATATAAGAAGATGGGATTACAAACCTATCATCCATTGTTTTGAGAGTGAAAAGAATGACCATATACGTTGCATATCCCAATCAGATTAGTCTAATAGTTTCTTTAAATTTAGCACTTTAATGAAACTAAGGACCAATGTTATATACCTATAAAATCTTCATGTTTAAATTGGTCGAAAGGAAAGTAAGAGAAGACTTTCAATGAGAGAAATTACCCAAAAACCCATATGTCCAAATAAAAGCCATGTTAACCATGATGATCTCAAATTTTGGGGGTTAAAAGAGATACAAGCCCACATATAGATCTAAAATCCTATGTGTAAGGTTGAAAGTCTAGAAAAGGACCCATATCTTTTCATTCAAGTAAGTAACTTATGATACAAATACTCTCAAAAGTCAAACTACTATATTAAAAATTTTCTGAGTTTGGCTTAAGGTTTGGAATATAATAATTAATTCTAAGTTAATATTTGTTTTGTATGTTTGCCATTACATTAGATCATGTTAAAAGACCAAGAAAAATTGGAATTTATATTATATTGAATAAAAATTCAATCCTGAAGGAAGTACAAAGAAAGAACAAGTTTTTATCTTAGCTAGTATTGCCAACTTATCCTAATTGAATCCAAATTAAGAGTAATACATAAACCAAGTATAATTGGAGTTTGAACTTCTAGCTTAAAACAACAACTTGTAAATTAGGTATAAAGGAAAGCTAAGATAAAGAAGAAACATGAGGTTCTAAAGTAAGGAATTTCTCTAGTATCAGCACATCCTTTTCTCTCCACTGTAATAATCAATGCAAGGAAATTCCCCAGGTTATAGATACATTACCATAACAACTAAGATGGATTTTGGTTATTCAATCAAACGTTGTAGCTCTTATATCATACCATGCTTCTCTATTACCTTATTGAGAAATATTCCTTGTTTTTTCTTCTCTCTATGAAGTGTATACTACAATTTCTAATGAAATATTATAGATAAAGAAGTATCATTCACTTATACCTGTCAGTGACTTATCTAATTGATAACTCCATTTTAGTCAATTAAAGGAGAAGAGAGGTTGTAGAGTTATTGTTTCTTTTTCCAATTGTATAAGATGAAGATGAATAGACTTACATTCTGTTTACATCAAATATCACAATTTGGAAACTCTTGAATGCCTTTAAGCCTATCTATCATGCTTAATATCCCCTTTATTGTAAGATATAATATAAAAGAGATTTTTAAACTTGCCTATTTAAACCACACAATTTTGTGCCTATTCAATTTTGGAGCTTGGTCACCTTCTTGTATGAATCCTTTATGATAATTCATGAGAAATGTCACCTCCAATGAATTAAGTCCTCTCTATTAGATATAAAATAAAAGTTATGGAGGTGAAGCATGAGTACAGACCTCTCCAACTGATTAAGGAGGCTTTGGTTGTTATCCAGGAATTCTTTCACTAACACAACATCTATAATAGAACTTCTAATGAATGTGAGCTTATTAATCCTACTTAGAGAGCTACAGTTGCTCCAATTTTTATGCCAAAACCATATAAAACATTTAGTACCAAGACTATGCTTAAATTCCAATCTTACTCCCTTATCTTAAGTGTAACGCACCACTACCATAGAGCATATGCCTAAAGATCCAGAGGACATTCAAGAGCATACCCTATGAGAATGGCATCTTAGAACAACCACATTCACTATTATGGCATCATACAGAACATAAGTGATCATAAGTTCAACATTTCTCATTTCATTTCACAAACATAATTTACTTTGTCATTACAACTCATAATCCATATATGTACATTACAAAAACATCTGATTGATTTCTGTTCTTTACAAAATATCTAACATGAAATGAGATGCTACTATAAATAATGTATCTAAACTCCTTAGACATAAATTGACCAGACCTTTGACCTATTCTTGATTCCAAAATTGACAATTCTAGACTACTACTAGATTGCTTTAAAAGTTAGGTCTCCTCAGTACCTGAAAAACAACGTTGCAATTTTGATAAGTTTTGTGAACTCAGTAAGTCAACCATCATTGATGTGCTCACTCGAGTCAAAACACAATATCATAAGTAAATCATATTATCTTTAATCAATTCCCATATATTTTTGTATACCAAATCGCACTATACATCATATCTGAATAAGCACATTATAATACAAACATGTTATAGAATCTTTTCAGAATAATTCAACCTTTCACCTCAATCATTCATATCATCAACATGTATACAAGTACTGCAGATCACTATATCAACACAATTTAGTACCGTTTTACAATGTTTCACATGATACATGTAAATATAAATATGTAATGCACATGAGACTACACTTTTATTCTTAATTGGTCGTCACCAAGCGCCTATTTAACTGTCCTATATCCCTTTGTAGATACCGAGCTCATTTCAGATATTGCTCGTGCCCTTTAGTGGATACTGGGCTCATTAATCACTGAGCCAGTGGCTTTTTTTTACATTTATGAGCTTTAAGCTCTTTTCAAACTGGTCACTCTAATCACAACCCCTTTATTTGATCATGCATATTCATATGATGACTGCATCATTTCACAAAATATGCTATCAATAACCATCATTCAAAGTTCACAGTCACTTATCATATTCATCGGATCTGAGTCCGAAATTCAACATTCAGTTGAGAATATAATTTCTATATTCATAAACAATTAGGAATCACTTCTAATACAGCCCGAATATCAAACTCCTCAGACCATCAATGTCTGGAATTATCAATATCACAATCATATCAATAATAGTTTAATATTTGATAGTTAATCAGAAACAATTCAAGCATGGTGAGAAAACGTCTAGGTTAACTCACAGTATGCTCTAGATAACTATTGTCTTGACGAGTCAGCAATGTCTGGATGTGGACGCTCAATTTGTTCGTTTATATCATGTAATACACACATATTTACACATCACTAACTTGTTTAATCAAATGGATACTCAATTATACAAATTTTTATGAGTTATGTTCAATGCATACCTAATTGACTATCCTAGATATATAACCTTATTCACAAATCTTGCTCATTCATTCACCATAGCTTGTATATAACTTGTTTGCAATTAGGTTATGCCTTAAGTAAGTTTAATTACCCTAAATTCATCAATCATACATTTATCAATTCTTTCCTATCATTATATATATTCACACATTTTTCCCAATTGTCATTCAATCATACCTAATTTACTACTTATATCCTTTGAATCACATTTGCATTTACAAGAACATCTTTATACCATTAACAACTCATAAATCCTAAATTTAGATACATTGATATCAAACCATCTATTCCTTAAGTTATAACATCATTTAACAACCTAAACTTATCAAAATCTTTCACTAATTAATTAAGCAACTATCTGAGTTCAATTAAAGCCCCAATCAAGGCCAAATGCATCAAAGTAAAGTAACTTATCCTTATATGGTTTAACAAGATCTAAAACAGAAATTTCCCTCACAAAACATTGCCCAAGATCGTGGGGCACCTTCCCACGATCGTGACAGAAGCTAATGCATCTGCCCACGTTCATAAGATGAGTGCCGCAATCGTGGACTACCCATTTTCTTGTAATTGTTTTCCATATTCATCTCCTTTTTTCCAATTTCAAACATCTTCAATATATTCCCTAAATTATGCCTCAGGTATCCCTTAATTATATGTCAATTCCACAGCAATTTCTTCTCTAATTCTAACTCAAATCCATTCATTTGGCAGCTCATAACTATTGTTTTTCTTGCATCAAAACAAAATAGAAACTATCATTTATTTGATCATACATGTAGTCCTAATTCTTTCCTATTTCATGATCACTATATTAACACCTTTCATTAACATAAATTCACCTTCATTATACTTCAAACCCCAATCCAACTCAAGTATCAATTTCTAGCACAATTCATTATCAACGTCATAAACAATCTATGCCGATTCATTCATTCTAGGATTTCTATTATAACATGCCATAAAAGCAACACTCTACTTACTTATTTAGCTTCCAAATCCAACTCAATTCAACAAGTTTATCTAGTTCACCATGCATGCAAAATCACCCAAGTACAAGATGAAAGTAGGATGTTTTCAGCAAAGGAAAAATGATGACAGCAGGTGTTAGCTATCTTTGAGCAGATTTTCTTGTATGGATCTTGTAGTGAGTATGTACGAAATTAAAGCAAGATACAAAAGTTGGGAGGGTTTCAGTGGTAAGAAGCAAGAAAGAAGAGAAGAATGAACAAACTGAAATTACTCCTACGTAGCATGACTAATCAAATGCTAGGTGTCACCAAATTAAGTTGACATATGTCCCTAAGCATGTAAGTCATTTGTCCCTTCCTTAAACTGCCTAAATGTCACAAAGTTATTAGTCCATTTGTCACTCCATAATCAATGTCATTTGTCAATTAAGTAGCTATACAAAATGTCACTCATTTATCTATGCCAAATTTCACTCAATTATAGGCTTAGTCATCCTAATTTTTCATGTGTCAACTTGTCGTACTACTTATAATTTTTCCTAGTATAAATGTACATTTAATTCCTCAATTTTCCAATGATAACAATAAATTCCAAGTTTACTAATTATAATCCACTACATCAAAATTCAAGACATAAACAATGCACAATTCACATCATGATCATTTTAAACCTTTCATACCCTAGTATATGTCAATTGAGTGTGTATACTATCTTTGTAATGTTTACTAAATCATAATTTGTGTGTGTATATGCTTATTATATGCATGTGAATGAAATGTATTTCATGAACTCTCATTGATATAACTTCTATGCAATAATCGGGGGTTCTAAACCCTCAATTTGAAAAACTGGTTATTACAATCCTCCCCCCTTAAGAAACTTCGTCCTTGAAATTCTTACCTAATTGATCAATCAGATGGGGGTATTGTTTCCTCTTGTTCTCTTTAGTCTCCCGCGTAGCTTCTTCTTTCGAATAATTCCTCCAGAGGACTTGATAGGATTGAATTATCTTATATTTTCTTATGTATTTCTAAGTAATTTCAATCCTATTTTTAAGATAAAATGCTAAACAGTTATTCAATTTGTGTTTTTTTTGCTAGGTTGGATATGTTGATATATCGTTAAGCCCAAGAAGACAAAATTCTTAAAAGCGTTAAAAAAGGCTTGCAAAAATGACATGCATCACCAACAAGGAGAAGCGCAAAAGCAATTAAGATTTTACAAGACATGTGAACAGCAGCTGAGGTTTTAAAGGTCATGTAATAGGAAGCTTGGGCATGGAGTGTAGCGTTTTAATTAAAAACGCAGTAGACATGAGCAATAAATCAGAAGCTTAAGGCAGCAGGCACGTGGGATTAGAGACAAATAGATCAAGGCAACAAATTAAAGGAGCAGTCCATCCACGCTATAGAGAAGAGAGCACGCGGCAACACAACAGGCAAGAGTATCACACAATAGGAGATAGCTGGGTGTGAAATAGAAGGAAAAAATTAAATAAGACAGTGGAATAAAAATTAACGTAACAGGCGCGAGAAGCATGGAGGGATTAAAGTTAAGTTTCATTTTAATTGTCTAATCTTGAACAGTGGATAGAAAGACACGGCAACAGAGATTTAAAGGTTGCATTTAATTGGGAAATGAGAACAAAATAGAAGGGACACGCACAAGGGCTCAGGGGACAGCAAATTAAACACATGAGCAAATCATTTAGTAGCAAATTAAAAGGGGGGTTTTCAACGTAAGTGGCGCGAGGGCATTTTAATTGTCGAAGGGAGCAAAATAAAAAGCAGCATTGGAGAACATATGTGACGGACATTAAATGGAATAGTGGACTCAAGCAGGAGGCATGCGCTGGTGGGAGAAAGTAGCTACGAAGGGCGCAACAGCGCTGGACGCTGGAGACGCAACGCAGAGAGCCAACAGACGCAAGCCACGCATAGGAGGAATAGTGCTGCCAAAATCAATACACAATAGAAGAGAACAAGCACACACAGAGAGGAGCAAATGTTTTAAGTGATGTAGACATTTAATGGTCTTGTCACTGAACAGTAGAGGAGAGCTAGTCAAGAGCTGTGTGAAGGAGATTCAAAGGGATATTCGGTTGATGCTATAAAATAGGGCTGAAACTATTTTCCAGAAAATACCCATGAAGAGCTAAACGTCCAGATGCCAGTTCGAAGGTAAAATCGGTGCCAATAACCCGGGTTAAGTATTTTTTAATTATTTTGTTGTCTCTTTCCCTCTTTAGAAATTGATTGTGTTATCCTATTTTAATTGATTTGGGTTTTGTGTATGGATAATCGGATTTTCGTTATTATTTGGTTATTTGTGTATGAACCTATTGGGTTTTATGAATTGATGATTTTAATGCGTTTAATGAATTGTAAATTTCGAACCCATTGCTAGAATTTCGATATAATCTGTAATTGTTATGTTGAAATTCACGAGTAGCGACTAATGATTCGTAATCATTAGGGATAATATGACCTAGGTTAAATGACGCATCATATGTAGTTGTTGCCTTGATTAATTGGTTTTTCTAATTTTTAATGCTACCGCCTAATTAAATCTAGAGATCGTATCCTAGGTTGTTCGGTGGTTAGGTTTAATCAATGATCGTATCTTGATTAAACAAAACCTAAGCAAAAACTTGGATTAATTTTTAACCCACGATTAATAGTTTCTATGAGAGGTTAAAGAACAACAAATTAATAAAATATGCTTGATTAGGGTTTAGGCCGAGATTGAACTGAAGAACCGGGTCCCTACTGAATTCCCCATATTTATCATTTTATTGCATGTTTTCTTTACTTTATTTTTATTAGTTAGTTTTATTTTTTTCCTTTCAAAAATCCAAAACACCCCATTACGTGTAAACATCGATTATTTTCATTTCATAAACTTTACACACACTCTCTGTGGGATAGACCTAGACTTGCCACTGCTACAGTAGTAGTCTAGTTAATTTATTTTGACTAACGTTACGACACGCGGTCAGGAATTTAACCAATGGGATCATTTGGTTTCTCAATTGTTTAGTCTGATGACCCAATATCTTAATCGGTTCCTCCACATAACTTAAATTACTTGCAATTTCAACCTCCTACATTGGTAACACATGTGTCGAATATGACAGATCCCTCCTGAGCATACTGATATGAAATACATTATGAATCTGAGCCATCTCATCTGGTAATGCTAACCTGTATGCCAATGGTCCAACTCTCTCAATAATCTTATATAGACTAATTTATCTAGGGCTTAATTGACTCTTTTTACCAAACCTTAACACTTCTCGCCAAGGTGATACTCTCATAAATACTTTATCTCCCACTTAGTACTCTATATCTCTCCAGTTCTTATCTATATGACTTTTGTATCTATCCTGAGCTGCTTTAATTCTACCGCATATCAATTTCACCTTATCAACAGTGTCTTGAATCAGTTCTCGGCCTTCAACAATCCTTCAATAAAGGCATTTGACACTTTCTACTATACAATGCCTCATATGGAGCCATACCGATACTACTGCGATAGTGATTATTGTAGACAAATTCAATAAGAGCTACATATTGATCCCATGCTCCTTGGAATTCCAAAACATAAGCTCTGAGCATATCCTCAACAGTCCTAATAGTCCTTTCAATCTGTTCCTCTGTCTAAGGATGAAATGTTGTATTGAAATTCAACTTCGTACCCAATGTTGTCTGTAAACTACCCCAAAATTTAGAAGTGAACTACCCGAGAATCTAGAAGTGAATCTAGGATCTCGATCAGGCACAATAGATAATAGAACTCCATGTAATCTCACTATTTCATTTACATACCTCTGGGCTAACTAATCTAGGGTATTATTCTCCCTCACAGGTAAGAAATGGGCCAATTTTGTCAATCTCTTAACAACGTCCCATATAGCATCATGTTGCCTCGGAGTCCTCGGTAAATCCATAGTAATCATCTCTCATTTCCACTCCAGAATTGGCAATAAATGTAACTTCCCAATCGAAGCCTAATGCTCGGCCTTAATCTGCTGATAATTTAAACATTTAACTACATACTCCGCCACTTACTTCTTCATTCCTGGCCACCGAAGTGCTATTTTAGCGTACTATACAATTTTTTTAATACTAGGATGCATAGCATAAGCTACCATATGTGTATTTGAACCCAAGTTTTCTATATTATTTAGTGACATTTTCATGGTTTTTGTTATACTTTTTGGTTCCTTTTGTTAGCTATTGTACTTAATATGTCCTAAGAGTGCTTTTTTTGAATTAATGTAATTTGAGGGTCAAATTGTCATAATTAATTAACAATTACACTCCCTTGATTTGTAGGACAATTGATATTACAAATTATTATTTTTCATTGCAGGTTACTCAAGAAGAGTAGAGCCAAAAGTATAACAAAGAAATGGAAATCATGAGATAAAGAAAAGACCTTTCGGGTAAAGTTTGTCACAGCGAAACCATTAAAGATCATTGCGGTGAAGTTAGAGTTTTGCCGTGGTGAAACTAATAAAGATTGTCGCGGCGAACCTTCGAAGACCCAAACCATTTTCGAAAGTTTTACCTACTGTGCAAACCCAACCTTGCAACCCATTTTAAAAAGAAACCTATTTTGGGATAAGTAGGAGAGAGCCAACATATATATATTAATTCATACTCCATCATCTGGAGGAGGGAGGGATGACCTATCAACATTATGTCTCATCTCTCTTTCATTGTTCCTGCATTTTCATCGTCGACTTCCACCATAGGTAGCTTGGATTCTTTACTAGTTGCGAGGCTTCTGGATGCAATGCGTGACTAGGCGTTTTCTTTCCTTTTGAAGATGTAACAATGGCTAGAGTTCCATAAACTTAAGAGTGGTGTAGTTAATCCATGTTCAGCTATGAGTTTATAAATTCCTAAGTTTAGGATTTGTTATTTGTAGTTAAACATACTTGATTATAGTTTAATCAAGTGTTGGATATTCAATGTATGGTTTGGATTTGTTTATGTAGAACTTTGAGCTCAAATATATGAAGTCTCATTTATGTCTATTTGTGATCTTGTTGATTCTTTTTTATCTTGCATAGTTGTGTTTGATATTGAGTTGATTCTAGATTCCAAAGTGACTTGTTGCATGGACTTATCCACAACACACACTAAGAACATTTAACAAGGTTTTAAGAAATGGAGTCCCATTTATTAAGATCTTGGACTTAAAGAGTTCTTTAAGGTTATCCATTTGAAACTTAGTGATTTTCACTCTCAACAAATTAGTTTCGAACTATGACAGCCAAATCTCATTTTTAAGAGGATTCTATCACTTGTTTTAATCTTTATGTTTTGTATTCCCAAAAATCCAAAAAATACATTTTACAATTCATTTTAGCTTAATTAATGCTTTCAAAGATCAAACCCCCCCTTTTCCCTATTAGTTTGCATAGCATGACATATAGGTTAACTTAGGTCCATTCATTTAGGTTCCATTTATGTGAAACGACCCAAGATTGCACCCTATATTGCAATCCTTGGATTATTTTTGATTTGATCTCCAAGGGTAAGAACAAAGGTCCGAATCAAATGGCACCATTGCTGGGGAACCAAAAATTTGGTTCTCTAGGTTAAATTTTGTCATTTTGCTGCTAAGTAAGGTAGCAGCCTCTTCTTTAGATTGCATTATAGATAGTTTAGCTTCATACTTGTCAATAGGATAGGATTTCATTTTTTTTAGCATAGCATCAAATTTTTGAACATATAAACAAAAGGCTACTGAACTTTCTGCACTTTTCACACTTAACATTTTTACACCTACACATGGAGATTGATGAAGTTGTTTCACCACAACATGGCCATCTGTTTAAGGATCACGAGGAGAATCAGAAACCTCCATAGCTCCCAGGTGATTCCTTTCCTTCACTTGTTTACTTGCTTTTGTCCTGTGACTACTTATGACATTTTCAGGTGCAATAGTTTGTTGACAAAGTGTGCGGGAGAAATTATTTCAGTAGGAACAATAGCTTAGTTTTAGTTTAATTAGCAGTTTTTCAATTCAATAAAAGTCCCTTCTAGCTATGTCTCTTGCTTTCCTTTTGTTGTGATTAATTGCCCCCTATGTTTTATCTTTTCATTGCTCTATGTTAATATTCACTATGTGATGGTATTTTGTTTGTTTGACATTGAGGACAATATTTTGTTCAAGTGTGGGGGAGGAATTTCTGTCTTTTTTAATACAATGAAATAGCTTCTTCATACATCAATTTTGGCCACTTATGTGTTTTTCAATAGGTCATTTGTGTGCTGAAAGTTGTTAACTTGGTTTATTGTGAGGTGAATTTGAAATTGTAGTCATTTTTTCACGTTCCTGTCACTTTTCGTTGCGGCCATCACTAGGTTTGCCGTGGCGAAGCTCTTTTTGGGCATGCTTCGCAACTTTGCCACGACCAACTTTGTTTTTGCCGTGGCGAAGCCCCTTCTTGGCCAAGCAAATGTTTTTATTCCCTCAGTGCAATAATTCTTCCAAATTAGATTCTTAATATTCCTGTGTTGAATTTTTATGAATTTCAAAATTTTAAATGTGATTTTGGAAAACCACCCATGTTTCTAAATGATAGTTGATTTTGGCTAATTTCATTTTCAATGTTTTCAATGAGAAGTAAGTAAGGGTATGCTAAGAAAATGATGCTATGCGTTTTTAAACCTTGAGATTTCTTAATTGAGATGCTAACCTTGTTAGAAGAATATTTGGGCCTGAATTATTTCATTTGTGTGTATCTGCTTAATTTCATATCTCTTTAGAACTTGTTTTAATTCTTGATCAAGGTTTGATGAACTAAAATTTTGTTAATATGATAGAGGCATTCTTTTCAAAAACCCTAGTTACCCAAACACAAACCTCAAACACTTAACCATTGCTAGCCCCTTTGAGCCATCTTTTAAGTGCATGCATATTTCACAATTAATGTGAATATCTCATCTCCAACTAAAGATGTCAAAAAAAAGGTTTCTATACAAAGAAAAGAAAGAAAAAGTTCCAAAAAGCAAGAAAAAAGAAAGCTTTCTCAAAAGAGAAAAGTTATAAAAAAATGTTAGATTATGTTTGTTGTTTGTTTAAATATTTTCTTATGCATAATTGGCATTTGTTTCATGTGGGAAATAATTATGTTGCATGTACTCATTTTTCTTCTTCTATTCAATCCATTTCATTTAGCCTTCTGTATATTACAACCCCAAAAGTCCTCTTGATTCTCGAAATTATAGTCTTTGTGGTGGAGAGGTAGAATTATCACAAGCTTATGGTAGAAAATGGACTAAACAAATTTTAGAGTGAAATTATCCCAAGGCAAGTGAGTTAAGAGTTAAACACTTTCCCATGGGAGAAATCTCTTTTGCTCGATCTCTTGGATTAAATACTTATAGTGTTTATTTTCTTAGCGCTCTTTCAGTCTATTTGGGTTGATTTCTGAGAAAGGGATTTAATTGATTTTCTGCACTCATCTTTAAATATGGTCGATATTTTCTTTTGTACATGTATCTCTTTGATATTTCATAAGCTTTGTCCAGGAGTACAAAGGTCTAAGTGTGGGGACTTGACTGAACCCAAGTTTTCTATATTATTTAGTGACATTTTCATTGTTTTTGTTATACTTTTCGGCTCCTTTGGTTAGATATTGTGCTTAATTTGGCCTAAGAGTGCTTGTATTGAATTAATGTAATTTGAGGGTCACATTTTCATAATTAATTAATAATTGCACTCCCCTGATTTGTAGGACAATTGATATTACAAATTATTACTTTTTATTGTAGGAAAATCCCGGGTGGTACATCACATGTACCGGGTGCGGAAAACAAAACTTTTTTGTCACCGGGACTTCCCG
>JANKOE010348731.1:0-15932 GCA_026284465.1 Erythroxylum citrifolium | reverse complement strand
TTATGTTTTATTATCCTTATACCATATCATGTATGGATTGACATGTTGATTTGGATATGTTGCTTCCGCTGCAAAATGATTTCTTAAAAAGTTTTGAAATCTATCATTTCTCCAAGCTAAGCATGTTTTCTTTTTCCGATCCAACATTACCCACTGTACAACCCGATCCATCAACCCATATTCCGAAAAGACCTATTTTAGGTTATCTTAACAGCATCAAAGGAGAGCCGACACTTCTAGAGAGAAACACCACGTCTATCGACTCCTTCATCATCGGATCACCATCTCTATGCAATACACCACCATTTTCTCTCATTTTCCACTGTCGGTTGTTACCATGGTGTCTTCCGATTGCTTCTTGGTTGTGAAGTTAGTTGGAGCGATAAGTGGCTAGGCATCTCTGCTCCTCATGAAGATGTAGCAATGGTTTGAGTTCAATGGGCTTAAAGGGGAGTGACTTAATCCATGTTTAGCTATGATTTATAAATTCCTAGGTTTAGGATTTGTAATTGATAGTTGAACATTCTTGATTAGAGTTTAATCAAGTGTTGGATATTCAATGTGTTATTGGGATTTGTTGATGTAAAACTTTGAGCTTAAATATATGAAGTCTCATATATGTCTATTTGTGATCTTGGTGAATCTCTTTTATCTTGCATAGTTGTGTTTAATATTGAGTTGATTTAAGGTCTCAAAGTGACTTGTTGCATTGATTTACCCACTGCACACACTAAGAGCATTTAACAAGGTCTTAAGAAATGAAGTTCATTGATTAAGACCTTGGACTTAAAGAGTTCTTTAAGGTTTCCCAATTGAAACTTAATGATTTCCACTCCAATCAAAAATTGATTTCGAATTATGATAGCCAAAGCTCATTTTCAAAAGGATACTATCAGCATTTGATTATTGTTTTTATTTTTTCGATTGATATTCCCAAAATCCAAAAATACTTTTTATACATTTTTCTTATAATTCATTTAATTTTCTCAAGATTTCCAAAGATCAAACCCCCTTCCATACTAATTTAGCTTGCATTTCATGACATATAGGTTAGCTTAGATCTATTCGTTTAGGTTCCAATTAAGTGAGACGACTTGAGGTTGCATTCTATATTGCAATCCTTGGAATTATATTTTTGATTTGACCTGCAAAGGTAAGAACAAAAAGGATCGAATCACCATGTGCCTCCCACGTGACTCATTAATAATTCATCGTTTGACTTGTATAGACCAGACGATTGCCACCAGAGGAATACCATATGCCTCCCACGTGACTCATTAATGAACCACCTTCTACTGTGTGTATTTGTATATTGTCTGATATAAGTAATACGACTATGCTTTTAGTTGTAAAGCTTCTGACTTGAGTTTGTCATGTATTAGTCACGTGGGTATGTCTTAAACTTCGTCATTTTTATCTCTGCCTGATAGAACTATCGTTAGAAGCTGACTCATTCGTCTCCTCAAACATCTTACACACATACCTTTTGTTCTTCAATCTTTCATCTATATTTATTGATTCTGAGTTGAGGTTGACGGAGTATACGTGATTCCCATCACATTTATCCCTCCTACTCTATTAATCTTCAACCCAGTACAAAAACCTAAGAGTGATTTTGAAAATATTGAAACCTTAATCTTCGCCACTTCAGTGAGATCTGATGGATCTGCCTTCGGAATCAAAGGGCTTCTGTAATCTGTAAGTAGTCCCTGCAAAAATAAAATTTCTTCTACGTTAGTATTTTTTCTTCGAAGTTCAAAGGATTTCTCTCACCTTTGATTTTCTCCATATTGAAGATTCCCTTGGCGATTTGGTCTCTGACAAAATGCAATCGCACATCTATGTGCTTGGATCGTTCATGGAGGGTTGGATCCCGACTAAGGTACCACGCACTTTGACTATCCGTATATAGTACTGGTATTATGATGTTTGTGTTAATTTCCTTTAGTATTCCTGATAGCCATATTAGTTCCTTTACTCCTTCTGTGATAGCATAATAGTCTGCCTCTGTAGTTGATAAACTCACCACTGATTGTTGTTGTGATTTCCAACTTACTGTGTTTGCTGATAGTATAAAAATATATGCTGAGATTGACTTCCATGTGTCTTTATTGCTGTATAATCTGCATCCACATAACTATATAGAGACAAGTAATTGCATTTGATTAGTTTTGTTTTTGAGAAACATAATCCATAGTTCATTGTTCCAGATATGTATCTAAGAACATTCTTGAGCCCTTGCTAGTGATCCAAACCTGGATTGGCCATGAATTTACTTAGGATACTAATAGCATAGGCTAGATTAGGCCTTGTGCATAGCATAAGGTACATTAGACTTCCAACACCTACATCATAGGGATAGCCCTCTGTTCATCTTCAGTCTTAGGACACTTGTCAGAAATCATCTGTAGATGTGATCCTAAGGGTACTGAAGTAGGCTTAGCTTGTTCCATATTGAATTGAGCTAGGATCTTTCTTATGTAATTCTTTTGAATAAGCCAAATCTTTCTATGTTTGAATATTTGCATTCCTAGAAGCATATGAGCTTCTCCTAGGTCTTTCATTTCAAAATGAGTACACAAATTAGTCTTCACTTCTTGAATTCTATTCAATTCCTTCCCTGTGATGATTAGGTTATCTACATAGACCAACATAAAAAATGCTTTAGTCATTCCTAGGTCTTTAAAGTATAGGCAGTAATCATATGAACTTCTGATGAAGTTCATACTAGCAGCAACCTCATGGAACTTCTTGTTCCATTGTCTAGGTGCTTGTTTGAGCCCATATAGGGATTTTTGCAATAGGCAAACATAGTCTAGCTTGTTTTTATCTTCAAATTCGACTGATTGCTTCATGTAAATTGTCTCCTCGAGCTTTCCATATAAGAAAGTTATCTTGACATCCATTTGATGGATTTCCCAGTCATATAGTGTTGCTAGAACTAGTATAAGCCTAATTGTCTTAAATTTGACTACTGGAGAGAATATCTCCTTGTAGTCTATTCCTTCCTTCTGTCTAAATCCCTTAGCTACAAGCCTAGCCTTGTAAATGCTAGGTCCTGCTTTTGTTACTCCTTCTTTTAATTTGAACAACCATTTGTTCCCAATTAATTTGGCTTTTGGAGGTTTAGGGGCTAAAGTCCAAGTCATATTCTTCATCAATGAAGAATATTCCTTCTCACAAGCTTCTTTCCATTGTTTTGCATCTTTGCTTCTCATGGCTTCTTTGTAAGTTTCTGGAGCCTTATTTTCTACAGTTTTAGCCATGAAGCATGCAAATTCAACCAAGTATAGTTTAGTGTACCTTCTATTAGGAATTCTCAGTCTTCGTTGCCTGTCCCTTGTGAGTTGATAGTCTTGTAGGTTTTCCTGAACATCATCTGAAGTTGGGTGTGGGGTTTCTTCTTCACCCACACGTTCAACCTCTTATGTCCCTTGTTCCTAATATGTTGAGCCTTGCATAGGCTCCATATTAGTGGGTGGTGGAGTGCCACCTTCTTCAGGTTTTGGTGGTACATAAAAAGGGGCTGATTGGTTCAGTGACCCTAAATTCTCCCGAATTTCCCTTTGAAGGTCAGAATTTGATGAATTCTTGTTCAGCAAAGGGAATTCATCTTCCCTGAAGATGACATCTTTGCTTATGATTATTCTATAGCCTCCCTTTTGGAGTAGTAAGATCTTATATCCCTTAACACCTTCTGGATAACCTAGGAAAACTCCCTTGATTACTCTAGGTTCCAATTTTTGTTCTTTCTGATGTGCACAGGCTGCACATATGAAAGTCCTAAGGTGGGTGAGTTTAGGTTTCTTACTATTCCAAATTTCCTGTGGAGTCTTATAATCATTAGCAGAGGTTGGGAGCCTATTAATTAAATAGGCTGTTGTCTTAATTGCTTCTCCCCATAGAGAATGTGAGCAACCTGAAGAGAGAAGCATACACCTTGTCTTTTTTAGGAGAGTTCTATTAAGTCTCTCAGCAACTACATTCTGCTGAGGAGTAGCTCTTACTGTTTTATGCCTTAGAATTCCTTTCTTACTGTAATACTCCTCAAACTCTTTATTGCAGTATTCTAGTCCATTATCAGTCCTTAGGCATTTTAACTTCTTCCCAGTCTGGTTTTCCATAAGAGCATGACATCGTATGGAATTCTCTAGTGCTTCATCCTTCCTCTTCATTGGATATACACAACATTTTCTTGATCTGTCATCAATTATGGATATAAAATATAAGTTCCCTCTTGCTTTGGGGACTTGAGCTGGCCCCCAGAGATCACTGTGAGTATACTCCATGATCTCTGTGGCTCTCTGAGCTCCCTTTTGAAATCCTAATATGTGGTGCTTTCCTAGCACATAAGATTCACAAAATTTCAACTTCTGTAAGTTTTGTTCAGGGATTAGACCTTGTTTAGAGAGATGGAACAAGTTTTTGTTCCCTGCATGACCCAACCTTGCATGCCATTGCTTGGTTGGTTCATGGCTTCCATTTTTTGAAATTTGATTGATTTCTGTTGAGCCTATAACATAGTATAGCCCACCTTTTTCCACTCCTCTAATAATGACTCTACCATCCCTTAGGATTTCTTCGAGTCCAACTTTTGACCTGATCTGAAAGCCTTGCTTATCAAACAAGCTTTCAGAAATCATATTCCTCCTTATTCCAGGCACAAATCTAACTTTTGTAAAGGTCCTTCTCTTTCCATCAAACATGTTGATGGAAACACTTCCAATGCCCTCTATCCTTTGTTGCCCATAATCTTCCATTTTAACCTTGGCAGTGACTAGTTCAAATGTAGTGAACCAGTCCCTATGAGGAGTGAAATGCATTATACACCCTGAATCAAAAGTCTACTATTTACTAAGGTCTTCACTATCCTTAGTGATAGCCAGAATTTCATGTTCACTTGAATCTTCTGATTTTTCCATATTCCCTGAAACTCCACTTTATACTACCTTATCCCTCTTCTTCTTTCTGCAATCCCTTGCAAAATATCCCTCCTTGTCACAGTAAAAGCACGTCTTTCCTTTTCCCTTTTTCTTCTTTTCATCACCTTCCTTAAAGTGCTTATCCTTTCCACTTCCCTTCTTCCACTTTCCTTTCTTTATATTCTTCTTATAAGGCATCTTTTCTTGATTATTATGTACAAACATCACTTTTGCCTCTTTCTTAAAAGGGTTAACTTCCACTATTTCTTCCATTAGAGAGTCTAACACCCTTTTTACAGTAAGGGATTCTCTACTAGCATGCTTAATTACCTTTTTGAATGCACTAAATTCAAAAGGTAATGCCTTTAGAATCACTACATATTGATGTTCCTCAGATATTTTCTCATCTGTAGCTTCTAAATCTTGAACTAGCTTAAAGAAATAGTATAAGTTATCATTTAAAGAGACAGAGGTGTTCATCTTGTAGTTAGCAAGATTGTGAAGAAGTGTCATCTTGTTATGAAGGAACTTTTTAGCATACAATTCATCAAGTTTAGTCTAAAGTTTCTGTGCAGTGTTACAATTTTGCACCTTTCTTGTCACTGTAGGTGATAAGTGAAGCATTAACTTGCAATGTGTAAGTCTTTGCATCTTGAGTTTCTTTACTGGATCAGTTTCAAGATCATATTGATCTTCTATAGCTCCATAACAATCATATGATTTAAGAAGAACTTGCATCTAGAGTTTCCAGATGGTAAAGTCTTCTTTTCTAGTAAAAACATCCATTTCTTTTCCTACCATGATTGCTGTAGTGTAAAGAACTTAAAGACTTTTACTTACTGACTATTCTTAATGAATCTTTTATGCTTAGAGTGTCCAAGAAATGCCCAGGAAGTTTCTGATGGCTCTGATACCACTTATGTTGAGATATATATGCTATAATGTTGTCTTTTATGCAACATCCCACTACTATAAGATAAATACCCGAATACCCAAAGGATAATTAGGTACATACCCTATGATAATGGTATGTTGGAGCAAAACAAATCCAACTCACACATGACATCACCTAACTTACTTAAAAGTCACTAAATCTTAAAACCATTGATTGCATTCCTTCACAATTCTTACACTGTTTCTATCATACAAATATTTATAAAACCTCTTATAGGTTCTATCAAAACTACAAAAATAAATGCTACAACACTTTTGGTGTCAGCTGACAGACCTCTGAGCCATTTCCCTACCCAAAAGATTCCTTAAGTCCTGACTAAGGAACTAGGTCTCCTGCCTCGTACCTGAAAAGCTACGTTGCAATTTTTATGAGTTTTGCGAACTTAATGAGTGAACCATCATTGATGATTTCACAGGATGTCAAACACATATCACATATACCACATATAATCATTCTGAACATCATAACTCACACAACATAGCACAACATAAGGTCACTCAATACAGCTTTGCAAATCATTCATGAATTTCAGTCTTATATGAATGCTATATGAATGAGGCACATTCGTTCTTATTATCGTGACTGAGTGCCTATCATATAATTATACAAATACTGGCCCATAGGGCTCAGTCAAACAGAATCTTGGAGTATAGCTCTACGTGTAAAATCAGAATTCATGGAGCAAAGCTCTAGTGGAAGCACTTCATACTGGGTACTCAAATCACAACGCCTTTATCTGAACATGCATTTTATGAAATGCATCAAATTCTGTATATCTCATGTATCACAATCTTATACAAATGCTCAGACAGTTTTCACAGTCATCGGACCTAAGTCCGGCATTCAACTTTCGTTGAGAATCAAAAGTCATTCAGAATTTCATATCAAATCAAAACTCTTCCAATACATGCCCAACTAATAAACTACTCGGACTTCAAGTCCGAAATTCAGAAACAATTCGTAAATAGTTCGGTAATTTTTTTGAAAGTTTAGCAAATCAAATCAATTCAATCCTAGGAAATTCATCTAAGTTGACTCATAGTACGCTCCAATATGTTATTGCCTAGATGGACCGGCAATGTTTGACTGGCGTCCAATGTGCTCCACTATAACATACAAAACACATTTACAAATATCACGCTTTTGCACAAATATATAAAATTTCCTTTATGCACATATACTTATGTGAAATACGCACAATGCATATTCAATGACAATTTCGGGATACTTTATTGAGATCCTTATGATCAAATCATTCAAATATCAAAGTCCTTATTAATACCATGGGTACTTATAATTTTGACTAATAAAAACCAATGTGAAACCAATTACACAACTTCATAGACCACTTTAGATTTTTCTTCCAATATACATATGGGTCAACTTTGCATAATTAATCTGATAAGGTAGATGAAAAAATTAGGCAACACTTCCTTCTAAAAGGTTATTCTTCAATGTATTAAGTTTCTATTAACACCAAAATCACTCAATTTGGTTTAGTAATTTGGAAGATATTTCTCAAACATTTTCGGACTGTTCATATTCAAAAACAGTGTACTATGTACAACTTCCATCCAGAAATTGAACATCTTAGAGACTGAATCATAATTCAACTTTCTCATATGGTTTGTAGCTCTATTTCTTTAGTTTACTAAAAATAAAAAATCATCTCATTTGGAATTTTATAGATCCAAATATAATCAAAATACTGAGGTGTGTTCAGTAAGATAACACCAGTTCATACCATTCCAACAGATTCTCTGACTTTCGTTCAATCAATCTTTTCAAATCAATTCAGAATGCTACAAATTTATGTGGAGAGATACAAAAATTTCTTACAAATCAAATGGTTTAAGAATCAAGTCATTTTGAGGTCTATAAAAGAAGTTATGGCCAAAAGAAGGAAGGTTGTTCAGAAAAAAGGGAAATTCTGAAAAGCACGATGGTGCAATTTCCCATTTATCATCAAAGTCAAGCACGACGGTGCATTTTCACTATGCTCAAAAGTATGCACGACGGTGCAAGTTCATTTTGAACTTAAGCACGACGATGCAATTCCACGTCATCTTCTCCACCGACATCTCAACTTCTAAACTCCATAACTTTTGATCCATAACTCCAAAATATGTAAACTTTATATCAATGAAAAGCTAAAAGAAAGATTACAACTTTCATGAAGAATAGTTTGTCAAAATATGTCTAGATCAGTACAGTAAATTCACCGAACTTTAGATCAAAAATTCAACTCTAAAGATTACAACTTTCATGAAGAATAGTTTGTCAAAATATGTCTAGATCAGTACAGTAAATTCACCGAACTTCAGATAAAAAATTCAACTCTCTCTTACTATTCATTCCCAGAATTTATAGAATTCCATTTTTTTCAAAATCCAACACTTATATTTTTATTCTAGTCATTTCAACTCCATTTCATTAAACTCATTCACCACAATACACACTACCTCTAAAAATGCAAATTTAACCAAGTTCCATCGAAATCATCAAAAGAAACTAATATCAGTAGTTGATTCTTCATGTTCTGCTATACACCATTCACTACATTTTCAACTTTTGTTCATTTTTTTTTCTATTTTTCTTTCAACTTTCATTTATACACTCATTCCCATCTCAAACCATCATTTTACAATTATTCCTAACTCAAAATTCATTTTCTTGATCATCCCTAAAGCTTTCACTTACCTACGTATACACTTATATATATATATACATGCACAGTGAAAAAACAGAAAATAGAGCATACCACTTTTTCATTCTTTAATTTTCTATACTCATCCTATACACCATTTCATTGCTATTTCAAACTCCAAAACTCATTTCTACAACATCTGATCACTAATAATCAACAAAAGTAAAATAATAATATATCCATTTTTTCATCCCATTAACACAGTGCTCATGAATATATACACGTAAACCTTATGTTCATGCAGATGACAGTGAATTCATCAAATTCATTTCATAAATCTATAACTCTAAAAGATTTTCTCAATACTTACTTGTTAAAGATTCCAAAATCTTCAACTATCCCAAAGTCCTAAATTCCATGTAAGAACACGTAACCCATTGTGAACTCTAACCAACTTCTGGTTTTTCTTAAGGCAGAAGAAACACTTAGCAGTGGGGGAAGTGGTGAGGGATATTAAAAAGCAAAGTTAACTCTCGGAAGGACTTTGATGGAAAACTCTGTGTATGGGAAGAAATTCGGAGAAGGTGATGATAGGAAAAACTTAGTCTTTTAACTCTCAGATATCAAAACTTACTTCTGACAAATTATAAAAGCAACTTTACACTTGTTACTTTTCCTAAGGTCTAACTTTAACTAAGTTTCTTTTGAAACTAACTCCATTAATTCTATCTTTACAATCCAACTATCTCCAATCTTCTTTTGATTCCTTTTTCCTATTTTCCATAAAATTTCATGATTTCTGAAAATCACCAAAATTTACCAAAATTAAAAAATATCACAAGTCCACTAATCAATAATATTTCCAATATAAAACAAATTCAAATTCTCAAAAATACCACAAAAATCACAACTTAGTCCAACTATACCCGGAAAATGTCAATGAATGCATGTACAATCATATAATGTGCAAAAATGTGCATGTCACACTTAACTTATGCATAACGTAAATTTTCCTAATTTCTCAGTGATTTCTCATAATTTGCTATTCTAGCCTTAACATGGGTAACGAGATGTTACATTTTACACATAAAGACTGATAAAGAATTGTTAGCTTTGCAGATAAGTAATGTGCAGAAAGTAAGGAAGACCAAATTTACTTGGTTCGATAGTTTAAAACTATCTACATCTAAGGTTCCCACTGACGTGGTAATTCACTAGTAATGATGAAGAAGATGAGAAAACAGTACAGAGATTGAGTGTTTTTCAACACTTGCAAAAGCCTCAAAAGCTCCTATAGTACCTACAAGTTAGTATCCTAGCACTCTCTAATCTATTTTTTTCTCCCTCTATTCTTGCACTCTCAAAGACTAAATACAATGAAAATAGAAAATTGAAGTTTCTGTATTGTGTTCTCTTTTTTTCTTATCTGATGCTTGAGTTGCTTCTTTTTATAGTTAAAGACTGCAGAGCCTTTCGGATGAAGTTGCATGAACAAGACAATGACCATATGCCTTTCACGTGACTCATTAATGAGTCATCGTCTGACTTGCATGGACCAGACGATTGCCACCAGACAAATACCATGTGCCTCCCATGTGGCTCATTAATGAACCACCTTCTACTGTATGTATTTGTATATCGTCTAATATAAGTAATACGACTGTTCTTTAAGTTGTAAAGCTTCTGACTTGAGTTTGTCATGTATTAGTCACGTGGGTGTGTCTTAAACTTAGTCATTTTTGTCTCTGTCTGATAGAACCATCGTCTGAAGCTGACTCATTTGTCTCCTTCAAACATCTTACATACACACCTTTTGTTCTTCAATCTTTCATCTGTATTTGATGATTCTGAGTTGAGGTTGATGGAGTATACATGATTCCCATCACACTACAAAATCAACAAAACAGTAGCAATAGCAAGATTTAATGTAAGGAATAGGGGGTTAAGAGGACCTTTGAGGATAATTACAAGAACAAGAAAGTTAATTAAGAAGGTCAAACTGTCATCAGCAATAGCTCTCATTTGCATGTCAGCTTTCAGAGTAAGTCCATCAAATATGAGTTCAAATTGAGGTAGGCGTCACCTCACCTGCCCAAACGACCTGATGCCTATCAAAAACATTTTAAGATTCTTAACTGTAATCAAGTTCTGTTTCGTAAAGTTTAAAGCATAGACGACTTTATTATTCTCTTTTGGTATTCCTTTCAAAGTCTAGAGATTTACAATATAATTTGAATTAGATTTTAAATTTGAAAAGATGGAGAATTATAAAGGAAGTAAAAGCAACCCAAATCTAGTCAAATCCTTTAGCTTCCCGTTATACCAAATGACAATACCCAAATTCTTACACGTGATCTTATCAAAAGAAGCAAAATGTCCTCCCCACGATCAATTAAAATGTATGCTATAGTTTTGTGTTAGTTTATATCCTTATAGCAAATGAATTAGTTGTAATTTTATACGTGACATTATTATTTTAGTTAATAAAGATATTATTTATTTTGATGCATTTTAAATTATATTTAATATTTTAGTACTAAAGGTAAAGTCCTTAAAAATATTACCCTGCAGTAATGTTATGAATGTCTTATTAGTACTGATACCGAATTTAGTTTTGATATGATACTATATCGGTATTTGTCAATATTGAGTATCATTTCGAATAATTTTTTAAATTTATAAAATAACTTCTGAATTTTTTAAAATTACAAAATCTTCTCTCAATATATTGTATTGTATAATTTATAGTTTTATATCAATCTTATCTCCAAAAATCATGATAATAAAATTTTGAAATAACAACAATTCATTAATTTATATTAATATTACTTTTAACATATTTGATATATAAATAATAACCACAATTAATATGAAAAAGATAATACAAATATAAAATTAAGAATAATATAAAGTACTTAAAATGTTACAATTTTATCATTTAATATATAATATTACATCAAAACATCAAATAAAAACAATAATAAATATCTATAACTCTCTAAGTATTACAAATTACAATGAGAGTTTGTGTTGAGGAAATAACCAAATAAAAGTGAAACATGAAACAAAATTATTTATAATTACATTTATATTGCATATATAGAATTTAACATATACATCAAATAAAAGTGAAATAAAAGAGGAGAAATGAAAACATAAAATTTCATTCAATCAAATATCCACTCAACTTAACAATGATAATAGCATATCTTTTTCAAAGATTTAAGTTGTACTGAATAAAGATCAAGTTGTTTAATCTTTTGTGCTCCAATCTATTCCTTTTCTTTGAATGGATGAATTTAAATGTGCTTCAATTCCTTACACACCCTGTTACACTCATGCATTAACTCAGAATTAGAATTGCAAACCTTTTCAATTTTGGAACATCGACCCTGAATTAGTTCCACCAAGCAACCGTGAGACAACAAAATTCATATTACAAACGAAATATAATGTTGATTAATTTCTAGCAAGTAAAAAGGGTGTGCGTGTGTATATATATATATATACACGCGCACCTGGATTAAGATAGCCTCTTTGAAAAGTAACAATGAACATTACAAAATCATCATAAACATCCTTATATACCTCCATTTGTGTGCTTAGGAGGTCTTGCATTATCTTATAGGCAATAATTGTTATAATAGTTAATAGCATTCCCCCTATCAACTTTAACTCTATTTGTAAATTTGGTCCAAAATATACACTAGGACCAAAAAACTCTCTAGTTACAAATAATAGAGAGTAAAGTTTTCTTTCTTATTGCTTATTGATGCATGTAAGATAAGGCATGTACAAAGAAGATTTATATTTCAAATTGGCCTTTTTTGTTTTATTTGTCTTCTCCATGGTATCATAAAAATAACTCATTATTGTCTTCCTATCACTATCAGCTAGACAAAATACTCTTACTAAAGGCTCCCAAACTCAGATTACAAATAAAAATAGGGACCAAAATTCATGATATTTAGGTATAATTTTAAAAACCTCAACTCCAACATTATACCTAATATACTATGATGCGACCTACTTATTATTTGTAAACATTTGCCTCAACTCTTTTATCTGAACAAAATATTAAAGTGCTAAGAAATTAGTCACAAACCTTGTTAAGGACAACATAAATTCCTACCATTGGTAAAATCTTTTCTCATCAAATTTTGGATCCATGCATGATTATAGATAAATTTGGTTACTTTCTTTGCTTTTTGAACAATCTCATTAATGATTGGAAAAGATCTAACATCTCTTATATTTTCTAACATCAGGTCAATGCAATGTGCAGCGTAAGGAGTGCAATAAAAAGAATTATACCTATTTTGCAATCTTTTCCAAGCTACTTTATAAACAAAATCATTATCAATAATAAACTGAACAATGGTTTCTAGCACAACTTCATTCACAACTTTATCAAATATCTTAAACAAAGTATCATCGTTTCTAGCAAAGTCAGATGCATTAATAGACTTTAAGAACATTATCCCCTTAGCATAATAAAATAAAAAATAGATAATGAGTTCATGTCTTCTATTTTTTTCAACCATCACTCACCATTTAACATCCATAAGTTACCTAAGTCATTTTTCTTTCATCCAAATAACTCTTTATTTCATAAACAGAGCTGCCCAAAAGTTTACATCTATAGTCATTAATTGAAAGAGCCTTATATCTTAGATCGTAAGAGGCAATAACATCCATCATAGGCTTGCAATAATACGATTGGGCAATATTGAATGATACACTTAAATCATACCACCATCTAGCCATTGCCATGTCCACAGTTTGACCACTTCTTTAGATTGTAAGACACTACAAATTGAAGGTTGAGCTCCAGGAGTTGTTCATGAAAAAAAAATAGACATGTCTGCTTCTTTTCTCACATTAGGTGCAACATTCCCTTCTTGTTGGATAAGAATACCACCATCTTTAACATCCTTATTATTATCCTAACCACTTGAAAAAAGTAACTTCCATAACCAATAATTTCATAGTTTAATCTTTGTCTTCTACCTTTTTCATGCTATACTCTTTAAGTATATTCTTCATCTGTCATTTCATATCACAGCTTACTTTTTTATAAGGCTTTACGTCACTTTTGAGTCCAGCCAAATGCTTCTTAAATTTGGTAATTTTCCCACCTTTCAAATATTTGATTTAATAAATATAAATAATTTGGTTCTTCATTCTAAGAACTAATATAGCATAAGTCCAAGCAGGATCATCAAATCTTGTTGAAACGACTAATTAATTATCATGAGTACTTGAACTCCTATCTATTTATTTTAAAAAATAGTTGAAGACATATTTAAAAAATAATTAATAAATTTATATTCAAAAATACAATTTTTGTAAATAATATTATTACATAAAAGTCAAAATTTAAGATTCTTGAAAGTTAGACAGTTCCTTTGGGATTGATTCCGCTGCCAGCTGCTGCCAAAAACAAAACCCCACATTCGTCTTTGAAAAATTGCCAGCATCATTGACAAGCTACGCACAACAAACAAGATTATTGTTCCTTGGGAGAGACGGGTGTATTAAGCTTGGCGTGTTTCTGATCATCACTGCAAGGAAACACGTCGAGTTTTTGGTTCTTCATGATTAAACATTTCTTCTCTTTTTCTACATCTTCTATGCTTATTTGAAAATTGGAAAAGAAACTATGTCTGCAATAATTGCATTACAGTTGTCAATACCAAGAAACGTTTAATGCGTGGAACAAAATCAGGAACCAGGAATTACAGCGAAGCTTTAATTCTTGGGATTTAGAGCTGCATGTGATGGAATATACGCTTTTTTTAGTTCAATTTAAGTGATTTTAGTCATAAGAGTAAGGCTAGGGTTTGTTAGGTAAGGATTCTGAGAAATGAAAATCAAGCAGAATTATGCGTCACAGCTGCATTTCTTTCTTAGTTGTCAATTCCATTGTTAGTACGGCATCACAATACATCAGGAAAAGCTAACCAGAAAAAACTATTTTTCTTGCAGGGAGTTCGATAGCTACAAGACATTTTGGAAGTAAATACAAAAGCATCTTGTTGGTATGCATTCTTTTTATGCAGAAACTATTCTAACTGAAAATGGATGCATAGAGTATACAAGGCCTACAGGTGCCTTGGCTAGCAAAACGTATAATGGTCAAATGCTAGATAGGAGAATGTGATGTTAGGTATGTTATTTTATCAATAAGATTCCTGTAAGTATCGGATCCTCTTTTCAAAATTTCAGTAGGTAGTCCAAATTCCACTCAACCTTGGATGTAATGTGCAGAAGAATAATTCTGGACGTGACGAACATGTTATCCTCGTATTCTTTTCCCCCAAGAATTGGTCTCTAAACCTTCATCTTGGTACTGTAGTTAATAAGGCCTAGTATGCCAATATGAAGATATCGAAGGCTTGTTAAAGATGATGGGGAAAAAATGAAGAATAGCAACAAAATTTTAATAATGGAAACTTTTGTCCGACTAAATCTCTCCTCATCTTCTATTACAATAATCAAGAGGAGGATTAACTCCATTGTGTATTTTTTGCAAACATCTCTTCGTATTAACAAAATCTCCCTATTCAAAGAGAGAGAAATGAGCCTAAAACCTAAGAAAATGAACCAAGAGTATAAATATTTTTAGTGAGTCTCATATTACTAGTTAGACATTCCAAATAAAAACATTGGATGTGTTGCAATCCTCCATTTCTTTTACAACTGACTTATGTATTAAATCCACAAATCTTCGAAAATATATGCTAAAAGCATATATGTTAATAATGTTGTCATTAAAATACTGATGTTTTGTTAACACTTCCCACTTCACCATCTTCTGTACTCTCTCACTTACAATGATAACAGCAACAATGGCCTATCTAATGGCCTTCTAATCTCACATTTACATAATAAACAATGATACCACCACGTCTAAGTAATCGCTCAGATTCAAATCACAAAAACATCTACTCTTCTTCAATTTCTTTTACTGAGCAATCCCACATCTCAAACTCCTAAAGAGATGACCATCATCCATTTGATGACAGTTACCTCTCAACCAGTTAAGGATGGGGGCATTTTAAAATAAAAACACAAACACGTCCATTACCATCACATCCACCAATTCGAAAAGACCTAAACTTGATCCTTCCTCCATCACAGCTTCCCAAATCTCTATTTATACTACTCTCACTAATAGGACTACTAAGATTCAATATTAATATGAAAAGACTAAGGACCTTTATATCAAAAACATGTTTGATGTCATACTTAAAAAAGGATTAGGAGTGATAACATCCTAGGATTTGATCACTATTAGTAAGCTAGAGAAATCGGCATTTTTAAAGAACTTAAAATAAGAGTTTATCTAAAGGATTGAAGAAAGTATCTATAAAGGATGTTTATTAATCAACAATAATGATAAGAT
>JANKOE010348725.1:0-15932 GCA_026284465.1 Erythroxylum citrifolium | reverse complement strand
ACGGATTACAATTAATATTTTAGCAATAGGTTCGAAATAAAACGATCAAAATAATATATCAAGATCATTAATTCCACGACCATCAAAATTAATACCAACAACACAACAATCCGAAAATAAATCAAGACTTTAAAATGATAAAAATAGCTTAACCGTAGTTTGACGTCGATATCCCCATAAAACCGGTGTCGAAAAGTTAGCCGGTCATCTTCATTTTCATGCTCCAAAAATAGCTCATAAATGTCATGTAATTTTAATGCTCACGGTGGACAACAAAACAATTGCAAGAACACTCAATCTCCAACAGCTCTTCGATTTTTTTACCACCTGTCGATACTGTTCAATGACAAGATAATTAAGTTGATGGATGGTTAAAACCTCTGCCTTGTGCGTTGCTTCTGCGTGCCGACCCTGTGCTTGTCCTGTTCATTGACTGTGCTTTGCTTCTTGTCTAACACTGTAAATGAAAAGATAATTAAACATTAGCACACTCAAACAGTCAAACCTCATATATTCCTCCAGTTTCATGTTCTTCGTGTATTTTCCCTGTGCGGCACTGTAGAGATTGACAAAACCATTTAAAAATCTCCCATGTTAAAGCCTTCCAGCCTCCACGATTTTCGTCCACCTGTCGCCTACCTCATGCTCTTCACTGGTTACTCAAGCGCCGCACGTCTGCCTTGTTTCCCTACTGTGCTTGTTGCGATTTTTCTCCATGTCCTGTCAACTGCGTGTGTAGCCTCACTAAAACCTTCACTTCTCTTCTCTGACACTCCTTTTAAAAACACAAGACAATGAGTTTATATGTTTTTAGACTAGTCTCTGCCGGCCTCCTCCCCAATGCTCTCTACGTTGGCGTCTATTGGTATCTGTAGCTTAATCATTTTTTTCTCCTTTAATCATCAAACTTGCTCTCTCCATCAGTGTCTACGCCGACCCCGCTGGCCACATATTCACAATTAACTAAATTTCTCCTCTGCTGTGTTTCCACCAGCGCCGATACTGTACACTTTTGTAGCTAAAAAAATTGTTGCCACCATTAAAAAGCTCGCTGCTCTCTTCATGTCCAGTCATTTTGCTCCCCACTCATCATTTTATTCTCCTTGGGTCCCCTCTAATTTATAAGTCCATTGATTTTACTTCCCCTTTTGTTTGCGTGACCCACTTATACATGAGAATTTAATTTTTAATTTGTTATTGCCGCACTATGTTTATTGGATGGGACAATTAAAGCTCTTCAACTTTGATTTTTAAAACCCTCCTTTGTTGCTCCTCAAATTGCGTGCTCCTCTTTGTTGCTGATTGTCCTATGCGTGAGTTGTTGTCCACTTTAAATGGGTTTCTTTTTTTTTGTTTCTTTCCAGCTCACCACTTGATTTGCGTCACTCTCCCTTAAAGCCCATCCTAATTAAAATGCAACCTGTCAATTAAACCTTCTCAGGCATTAAAATGTCATGGATTAAAACATGCAAGTTGTGTGTTAAAAATGCATAGCTCTAGTACAAAGCCATTTTCATTCTTTTTTTTCTTGTAAATAAATAATTGTGTTCCAATTTTTGCTTTAGAAAATTTTGTCTTTTAGTCTCAAAAATATGTCAATGTATCCAATTTAACAGTAAGCACAAATTGAACACAAATTGAGCATCTTATCTATAAAAGTAGGATTGAAATCACATATAAATGTATAAGAAAATCTAAGAAAATTCAATCCTATCATGCATTGCATACACAATTGACTGAATGTTTGTATATGGGAAAGAGGCAAGAATGCCTTGTATATTGTGTAATCCAATCAGGTGATATTTCTGAATATGTTTTGTGAAATATTCTGTGATATTACTGAATGTAAACTGGATGAATTACATGTATATATGAGAGTGTTAAATGTATACACGGATATGAATGGGATAGGTAATTGTGAGTGATGCATTCATACATGAATGCATGAACAGTTGTGATCGGAGCAACCACCGAGAGCTAAAAGCTCACTGTATTGGAGCCTCGAGCTCGAAGGGAAGTAGTGCATACCCAGAGGGCTCTCCTACCCCTAAAACTTTGACGTAGTGCATACCCAGAGGACTCTCCTACTCCTAAAATGCGTTTAACGCATAATGCCCCATATTGGGACAGTTTAGGCGCTCGATCACAACACCATAATAAAATGGGAAAGGGGTCACATACGCATGTCATATGCATTTGAGTGAAAAATTTGATTGAATGAAAGGAGAAAATGCCTGATACTTGTTATTGTAAGCATGTGGTATTTCTGAATGTTCTGAATGTGAACTTGCGAAATAATTGAGATATGCTGGAATGACTATGATTTGCCTAAGTACAATTATGTGATACTGTTGAATGCGCAACTGTAAAATGATTGTGATTTGCGGCTGGAGTATAACTATGTGGTATTTCTAAATGTTCATTGTGAAATAGTTGTGCAATAACGGTTATGTGAAATAATGTGTTGCATGAAATGGGTGAACCATCGATGATGGTTCCTCACTGAGTTCGCAAAAACTCACCCAAAATTTGCAAATATTTTTCAGGACTCAGAAGAATACCCCGGTAGGCCCACGGGAGTATGTCTACAGCGTTCAAATGAAGAATAGAGGTCGAGATCAGTCCATGTCTGCATTAGTGTCATCCTTCTGTTATTCATAAAATTGTATTCCGCAAGCTCTGTAAATTCATGCTTTGTATTTATAGCGGGCCCAATGTGGTTATAGATTGGTATACATTAAATGACTATTTTTAAATTATTGTTGAATGTTTGTAATGACTGGAATGGTATACACATTAATGCAGGCTCGAATGTCTACTGTTTTCGCTCGTATGAATGTTTACAAAAAAAATTTTGATACTGAGTTTTACAGAGTGATGTAGCACGCGACCCTCGCGGGGCACAGATTCGGATATCACCACCGATGTTGGGTTCGGGTCACGCGAGAGTGGGGTGTTACAAAGTAGTTTTCAACTACCACTAGTTCTTGCAACCTTAGGGGAATATCATTACAAATATCTTGACCTACCACTGTTGTTCCCATCCTTATCACTCTGTTATACTATGTCATCTCTTCCAAGGGTAGATTTAACGCCTTCACTAACTTAAAGGTGATGAAATTGTGAGATGCCCTACAATCTATCAACACCACCACCTCCTTGCCCAAAATATTCCCTTTCAACTTTAATGAGCATGGTGACGTTAACATGAATTTAGTGAAACTTACACCATCCCCACGGATGCCACTTACTCTAATTGTATTGCCTTAGCCTCTTCATATTCCCCCATTTCCTCTTAATTAGACTCATAATGTACGATAAGAACATTTAATTTACAATTCTTTCATCAATGCCCATAATGGTATTTCTTGTCACAATGGAAGCATAACCCCTTCTCTCGTCTTGTTTAAATGTTAGAGGCTCTAATTTTCTTGAAGTATCCCTTCAATTCGGTGATCTGTATAGTGTTTTTGTTGTCTTTCTTGGTTAGGTAGGGTTAAGTTGTTGAGGTCAATGGGTTACTAAGGATTTTTTAGTTTTTGGTCCATAGGTACGTCCTAATTTGTTTCCTATGTGGTGGTTTACTCTAGTCGGCTTAGATGTCTCATATTATTGGTTAACCATATTCCTAACTTCCACTCTAAGGGTCGCATCTATCACTTCAACTTGATCAATCGAATTGATCATCAACATTTTAGCTTTAATTTTCTTTTTAAGGTCAATAATATTATCATCTAGATTAATAATATTATCATCTAGGGAGATAATATTAACTTGATCAATAATATTATCATCTAGATTAAATAAGATAGATAGGGCCTTAAATTTCTCCCTATATCCTTAGATGGCAAAGGTTTTTTATAGGGAGAGAAAACATTGATAGGAGAGATGATGATGAAAAAAGAGAAAATGATCATAAACATTTTGTAGTTCACCAAAACTTTTAAGAAGAGAGATATCCTAAACTAATGAAAGAATAAAAATTTTCATATTGATTCAACATATCTTTAGCGTTTATTGGACCATTGACTAGTCAAAATAAACAAATTTTAGAATATAATGTATAAATTGAAGCATTATGTTCTTGAACCAAACTACCGTTACTTTGGGGAGTAAGATTAGTGTGTAATAATAACAAACTAAGATCTATACAACAATAAATGACATATGGACTGACCTTCTTAATGATGCAAATCACAACATTCCACCATCAATGAGAAGTTTATCATCTTCTCATATATCTATTAGATTTGTTACTATGAATAAATTAACAAGTAGCTTGTGAGAAAAAGTTAACACTGTATTAAGTTGAAATCGGTAATAAAAGATAAAGGAGTTCTTTTGGCAGCTAGCGGTCAAGGTAAATTTAGCTAAAGAGGCCAATTATTTAGTGAAACAACTTGGCAATAAAGGTAGAATAGCAAAGGGCTAACTATGATGTTGAAGTTCTAGTGGTGACATGATTTTCAATAAATTAAGTAGGAATTAACTTGACCAACAAATGAGACATTTTTATAAATATCAAGTTAGATGCTTGTAAATTCAAGTCCATTGTAGAATTTGAAAAATTAAAAGGGTACCTTTAGCAAAACCGTCATAGTTTATAGTAATAACACATTCAAAACAAGGTGATTTTTAAGCACATATGATAAAGGTCTATAATTCATTATCCCACAACATGTGATTACAAGTTATAAACTCCTAAGTTTTTATAAATAAATAAATATCATTGAGAATGCAAAAAGGCAATCAAGGTAGTTATAAGGCTATAAAAACAATAGTTATAAAAGTATAAGGTTAGGAAACCAATCCTCTTATCAAAATTATAAATTAATCAAAAAAAGACAAGTCTTGATTACTCCAAACGCTAATTATGAATCATAGAAGAACTTAGGCTATTAATAACTTGATTGGATATTAAAATCTTTCTAATCCAACAATACGTCCTATTTGCAAAAACATATTTATCCGTGTGAACATCCCGGAAGATTCTTTGGTTTCTTTCAAACCAAAGTGAATAGATAGAACAAGTTACCATTAGAATCAGGCATTACCTATTTTCTCCAATCCTTTTATAGATATTTTCATCCCAAACTAAAATATTTGCCTAGTCATTTTTAGGGCAAACTAAATTTGTTATATACTGCATCATTGCCTATATTGTAGAAGAAAACTTGCATTTGAAGAGCAGGTGATTAGCAGTTTCAGTTCATATGTTGCATAGGACATAAATCTGATCGTTTTTTCCCTTCAGTTTATATTTTATCTTTAACCTTTCTTTAGTTGCCAACCAAGTTACAAAAGAAACCTTAAGCGTCAAAGATCCTTCCCAGCCTATATTATACCAATGAACACTCGAATAATGAGGTTTTATAGCTTTCAAGTAAGAAAAGTTGGTGAATTCTCCATTACTGCTAGTAGACCATATTAGTTTGTCCTTAATGGATGAATTTGGCATGTATCTAGGGAGATAATCTTAAAATCTATCAACTCCTCTTTCTGCGATCTTCCACTCATTATCAATAATAATATGTAAGACCTTAGTGTTAGTGTTGATTGTCCACCTACCTAGTAGAGATAGCAGCTCAGCTCTCTTAATTAATGGATTATGAAATTGTCCAACCAATTCCAAAAATCTTCACCATTGCCAATCTACATTTTGATGAGGGGGTAAATATTATATTTATGCCTTAAAATGTTAATGAAAGGCTAAGAATGATCCATCTTCTCTTTCAACTACTAAAAATTGGAATCACTCAAATAGTATACATTTATCCATTTGCTCAATAAAGCCTCTCTATCTTTGAGAAGCTTCAAAATCCTCTTAGAAATTATCCTGGTTTAGATCAGTTGAAAAGAAACCAGTCCTAACCCTCCTTCTTGTTTCCTCCAACAAAGATGGTCCCATTTCACCTTATTCCCCTCGGACTCTTCTGCTTTTCTAGACCAGAGGAAATTCTTCATGCATCTTTCAATACCTTTAATGATGTTCTTTGGAAGAACCAAGTGTGAGATCCAATGGTAGTATAGGTTGTTTAGAACTAAAATAATTAGTTGAACTCTCCCTGCTTAAGAAAGAAAATTGTTCATCCAGACATTAATCTTGCTTTTATATCTTTCCAACGACATCAAGCAATCATGGTGCTTCAACTTCTTTGAGGATAAATGTACCCCAGATATTTGAAGGGAAGACTTTGAATATTTAAACCAAATATCTCCTGCAGACTATCAATATTAGAGACATCCCAAGAAAAATACATCTTTGTTTTTAGGAAGTTAAATTTCAAGTCAGAGATTCTATAAAACTCCATGAGAGATTTATGGAAGATTGATATTGACTTCTGATTTGCAACACAAAACATCATTAAATCATCAGTGAAACTAAGATGAGTGAGTTATAATATCTCACATTTCTGGTGATTTGAGATGTCTAAATTTCCCAAAGTGTTCTATCTAATAATTTTGTTGAGAATTTCCATAGAGATTATAAATAGATATGGTGATAAAGGATCACCCTGCCTTATCCCATTAGAGCCTTTAAAGAGCTTAGCGAGGGATCCATTTAAAAGCACACTATAGAAAGGTATTGAGATGTACTCCTTAATCTAAGAAGTGAATTTAGAGGGGATACCAAACTATTACAAACTGCTAGAGATAAAACTCCAATTGATTTTGTCAAAGGCCTTAGAGAAATCTATTTTGATAACACAACCTTTGATTGAATTATTGAAGTTGTAATCCTTCATTAGCTATTACACCAACAGGATATTATCAAAAGTTGATCTACAATGAATGAAAGCACTTAAGATTGATGAATCATAGACATAAGAGGAACTTTGAGTTTATTTGTCAGCAGTTTAGCTATCAACTTATAAACTATGTTGCAACAAGACATAAGTTTGAAGTCATTTAGGGAGACAACATGTGGAACTTTGGGAATCAAACAAATGTGTGTGGCATTCATCTCCCCCAACATCCAACCTGAATGTAAGAATTCCTACACCACCTCAACAAGAAAATTACCAGTTATTTTCCACATGCATTGAAATAAAATAAGCATTGTAGCCATCGGGACTATGTGCTTTCCTCATATTCATAGAGAAAAGAATATCTTTGATCTCCTAACGAGTATTAAGCAAATGCAATGATTCCAAATCAGAGTAAGCAAGATGTGACCCTATACATCAACCAGATCATATAGGGATGTCTTTCCAGACTTGTTTTAGTAAATCCATATAGAATTTGGTAACCATCATTTCAATCAAAGAAAAATCAGTAAATAACTAGTCATTGCAATTAAACAAACTTAGAATTTTATTGAAGTTTCTCCTAGTCAAGACAAATTTATGAAAGAACTTTGAGTTAGAACTGCCCTCCTTCAACCACAAGTTTCTTGCCTTTTGCATCAACAATGAGTTGTAATTTGTAAGAGCCTTAATATACTCTTGCAATTTCCTACTTTTTTATGCTGCAAATTCAAGTTATCAGGTGCTAGGTAGGAAGCCCTCTTAGAACCTTCTTAGACTTTAGTAAACTCCTTTTCGTTGGAAGAGCTCCTATTTTGAGAAACATCTTAAGTTTTTATTTTAAAGTATAAAGCTTCCTCGTGAACTAATAAGACTTATAACCCTGGACATCACTAGACAATGCTTCACTAACCAATTCCATAAAATCATCCTTGCTCCTTTTAGTGAAGATATCTCTGATCTCCATGTAGGAATGATATGAGCATAACAGTGATTCGAACAGTATATGAGAATTTGAAAAAGGTCTCGACCATACTTGATTGGATAGACATGTCAAGCTTCTTCCTAATTCATGCATCACCTTTTTGCTTGTTACTCCAGGTAAATATGTTGCTTGAATATCTTCAATCAGTGGCATCAATCTTTAACTTTACCCTTTCTATCTCACTACCCAGATTGGAAAGGTTAACTCTAACCACTTGAGCTTCAGATGGAGATAAAACACAATTAAATTCCCCAAAATAATCCAAGGATTTACCATCATACTATTGATACTATATAGATCATTCCATAACTTGACCTTTTAAAACTCGAAGTTAGGAGCATAGATTATGGTCACCTTAAATATTAAATCAGAATCGTCAAGGCTACATAGGAGATGAACATATTGATCAAAAGAATTCAACACAAACACCTTAACTCTCTCCTTATTAAAAGCATATACTATCCTTCCATTAAAGTACTAAATGTGGTTAAAGCCATATTTCCAATTTTTTCGTGGAATACTCATTGAACTTTCGAGCTTGAATGCCTTGATTCTAGTTTTACTATTCTTACTAAGCTGGGTTACTTTCCAAAATAATATCCTTAATATCTAGCCTTTTATAGGGCTTATTCATGCTCCTAACATTCTAAAATATCATCTAAATCTATGAGTAACTTTCTAACTCCTTTTGGGTTTTCTCCTTTTCCTCCCTGATCTTCTACTAGAAGCGGGAATAAACTTTTCATTTAGTGCTTGCATTTTATCAATGATCTCCTAATGAGAAGCCTCATCTTCTTGATCACTCTTTGGAGGATCTGCTTACTTTCACTTGTTCAGTAGGTAGAGCGTTAGCTTTTGCCTGATCTCTAACTGTAGCAATGTTTAAATTATCAGAGTGACCCCTTTCAACTAAAGAAGTGTTATGTACATCAAGACAATTACTAGTGGTATTAGGTTCCAGAATAGGGTCGGTTAGATCGTACTCTGATCCTATTAACTTATTGTAATCTCCTCTTGTGAAAAGTCTCCCTGTGGGTTTCCAAACTTTCTTATCCAAAAGAGGTTTCCAATTGTACGAGAGTTGAATCTTAGCTTTTACAAGCTTATTAGCAAGGTTGAGTTTCATGAGAGGTAAACTTCAAGAGGGGCCTTCTTAGGATTTATTTCCATACATATTCGAGCATAGCACATCTTTTTAAGCTTAGCAATTGCTGAATCAAAAGCCATAGTTTTTCCCACTGCACTTACTAAGAAACTTAATCCATCCATCAACCAGTACTTCCAGGGAATGTTGTGAAAATTGATCTGTAAAGGAATGGTTTCAATGTTGTTTTTATCAAAAACCAAACTTGGCACCCATCTCTAAATAAACATAGGTTGTCCACCCATATGCCAAGATCTTCAGAAATCTTACCCATTCTCTCATCATCTGTAAACTTAAATAGAAAGGTATCTTCCTCAGTAAGAAGAATTCTATCTAAACCCTTATTCCCCTATCTGCTTTGAGCCTATATTTGCATAAAGAGAAAATTTAGTCTTTTGTTCAGGAAAAAACCAACTAAGATACATTTCCATATTTTTTTCTCCTTCCCTGAAGAAGCTCGAGGGGAGGGGAGACTACACCATCCACCAAAGCAGAAGAAAAATGTTTAGGCTTTTCTAAGAGAGCTTTATATGAGACAACATTGCTCTAAGAATTCCCAATTCCATTCAAATTTCCAGCATTCTGTTTGGTTCGATCTTTAACAATATTTACATATAAAGATTCCTTAAGAGTGAGGAAATGGTTTTGCAATACCTCTAGGGGAGAAGAACTCACTTCGAGTGTTTCGACAATTAGAAGCTTGGAGCCCCTCAAATTTTCAGCTGTGTTTTGGGAAGGTGATGAAGAATATGTATTATTTATTTGTTGTAAATAGTTTTCATACTTCTTTTTTGCTGTAATTAGTTTTTCGTACACGTGTTATATTTTTCCTATATAAATAGACTTACACACGTGAGCTTAATGAATAAAGTGGTTTTATCCCTCAATTCTTGTGTTTCGGCTCTGTTTACTTTCTCTTCAGGTGAGTTATTGGAAATTAATTAAAATTAATCAATGGTGTCACTCCACCTCCACAGTTCACGCAACCCTCTCGCCAGGCATATCGGTCCCCCTCACCTTTCTCTTGAACCTCACTAGACGCTTTTGTTTCACTCACCTTGCCAATCGCTCTTTGTTTATGCCAATCACCTCGCTAGTCGCTTGCTCTCGCCCAGTCGCATCTATTTCTCTATAAACACCTAATTCGTTCAAAAGATTATAACTTTCTGAAAGATAAAGCAAAGGAACACCAACAATTAGCATAAATATGTCAGCTTTAACTGAAGGAGGCCCACCAAGATCACCCATGTGGATTTCACTCCCTTTCGTGTCCATCATGATCGTTACATTGAAACATTTCTCTTCATTCCACCTCCTTACTAGCATTATGACCTCTTGATGCCACTCATGTGTGTCATGGCACATATTGAAAAGTGTGATATTCATGCCTCCGACATCTTGAAGCTTCAAGTCGCCGATCCGATCGTGCATATGTTCTTATCCTCCGAAACATATTTTCCAACAACTCAACTTCAATCACTTGGTCCACCATAATCTCCTCCATCTCCAACGATGATAAATTTATTAGGTTTCTTCCGTCAGAGACAATGACATTGCAACATAAGGGCAAAATAAAAGTTACTTTTAGGGCGTGGATGTGACAAACGGAATGGAAGGTGGGTTTGGAGAATCCATAAGAAGAGGGTATGGATGGAGGTGGAGGGAAGGAGAAGCAAAGAGTGGGATAAGAGATGGGTGTTCTCAAATGACATCATTAACGAAAGTAAAAGAAACAGAGTTTTGGTTTGTTGAGTGGCAGCAGGTAAGAGCATTATTAATTATTGAAGGAAGTTACAGAACTATGACTATTAGAGATTGTTCCCCGAATACGTGATCATAATGTTTTTTGTTTTTGAGAAATAAGTTATGAAATGCTATTAATAATTAAATAATATTCATAATAGTAGGAGGTGGTATATCAAACCACTCTCCTAAGCCTGACTCGGAATGAGCACCAACAGCAATAGTATGTGCGGCTACATTCGCAGACCTATAAGCAAAACAACAAGATACGAATTCTAACTCACTAACGAGAGAGATACAATCTTGAATAAGAAGACCAAACGCCGAAACATCCGTAGATGAAGAATCCTCAATAGCTTGAACCACTAACTTTGTATCTGATTGTACAACCACATTTTTCTATTGACGTGCTTTTATCCAGCTCAACACCTCTCGAATTGCTACTGCCTCGGCTGCCTTAGCTGAAAAGAATCCCACCACACACCAAGCTCTAGCCGCAAGAAAACCTCCATTCGCTCCACGAACTACTACCCCAATACTCACATAACCAGTGCTCATTCCTGTTGAGGCATCTACATTGATTTTCAAAAAACCAATAAGTGGTGGCTTCCATTGATGAAGTGCCCGAGAGATAACAGCAAGTACAGGCCGAATATTAGCAGTAGACCATTCATCAAAATAGTTTCTAGCCATGTGAATTACAGACCACGCATTACACCTCTTTCATAATGTTTATTATATTATTTTTTTAAATATTTGATAATATAATTAAATTAGTTATAATTGTTAAAAAAACAAAAAGAAAAACAAAAGATATATGGCCATGGGTTGTCTATTAATGGGCTTTTCTGGTAATTTTGGAATGGGCTAAATGTTTATGAAATAAAAAAAGATCCAATAAATAATAATAATATAAGTAAAAGTAAGAAAGGAGGGAAAGTGAAAATGCTCAAACTTTTAGGGAGTTTTCCCACCAAAACCAAATTTCAAATATCAATTTAACCAGAAAAAAAAACCCCACAGACTTCTTTTTGCCTGAATCTATTCTTCTGTTAAACACGACAACTTCTCTTCTCTCTGCTTCTTTACCCTTACAGGTTCACATCTCTCTCTCTCCCTTTCAATTCAGATCTTCCAAGCTTTAGATTGATTAGGACTATGGTTTATCTTTCTGTCTGATACATGTTTTGGTGTAGGTAAAATAGAATTTAAGAGCCCATGGCTGGAAAAGGAGGAAAGGGTCTTCTGGCATCCAAAACCACCGCAGCTAACAAAGACAATGACAAGAAGATGCCTGTTTCTCGCTCTTCCCGTGCCGGTATTCAGGTTACTTATTAACTACTATTACTTCTTCGCTTTCTTGGTTTTCTTTTTTCTTTTTTCTTTTTTCAACTTTCCAAGTTGGGGATTCATGATTGATGTGTAGTTACTGTTATATTAATGTTATTCAATCAGAAAGCTTACATTACATGGCTACATATTAATGTTTGTCTAGGATTTTGCTTTGGGTGATAGTTGAAATATACATTTTTTATGCAACTAACCTGTTTACCATCCTAGGCGGTAGGGTAAAATTCTGGTGGAAAATGACCTCATCGGGATTTAAGGATAGAAGAAAGTTTTGTCTTTGAAAATCTCTTTTTCATTTTTAAAATAATAGTACGGCTATTGAATCATACTTTCTGTAAGTGTCAAAACAAGATTTGCAGGACGTTTCTTGTTTAACATTCAACAAATATTCACACTTTATTTGTGTTTTTAGCTATGATTACTGGGTAATGATTATTTGTGGCTTTGGGATTGACTTTTCCAGTTTCCAGTCGGTCGCATTCACCGTCACCTCAAGCAAAGGATAAGTGCCCATGGACGAGTTGGGGCAACTGCTGCTGTCTACTTGGCTTCGATTCTAGAGTATCTGACTGCTGAAGTTCTTGAGCTTGCTGGGAATGCCAGCAAGGATCTGAAAGTCAAGAGGATCACACCAAGGCATTTGCAGTTAGCCATTAGAGGTGATGAGGAACTTGACACTCTGATCAAGGGAACCATTGCTGGTGGTGGTGTCATCCCTCATATTCACAAGTCCCTGATCAACAAAACCACCAAAGACTGAGTTTGCTTGCATTCAAATGACTTCGTGTTGTATTGTATCGACTGAGCAGTTATTATGCATCTTGTTTGCGACTTTACTTTAGGTAGCATATTGCAGGCTTGCATGGGCCTACAACTTGTTGGTTAGCTGTATACTGTTTGAATTTCTAGGTTAATTCCTCTAGGATAGATGTCTTTGTTTAGATTTAGACTGCAGTTTGTTTGGATTGTTGACTTAAATTCCTTTGCTCTTTCCGACTGATATTCTGAAGTCATAAGCTCTTGACCTTAGCTTGTGGGACCGGTACTCAACTGCTATCCTAGTAATACTTTGTGATTACTAGTCGATAAATCTTTTTCTTTTAAAATATTTGCACCAGAAATGAAAAGTCTGTTATATTCTGCTTTTTATAAATTTTCTGGTTTTCTTTCTTATCAAGCAAGTTGCTTGGTTTATACAGCTTTTTTTTTTATCAGAAAGGTCAAGGAGCAGATAAAACATAGTTTTCCTGGTAAAATAAAAATGTTCAAGCACCTAATAAGGTCATTGAAAATGATATCTCTTACTATTGATCACGTTGATGCAGAGAAGTATTAACGTATATCATACAATATCTCTTTGTCAACCAAATCTTTGTAAATTAGTCTTTATTTTTGCCTAAGATCATGTACATTAATGATGTATTTTATTATATTGATTTGTTGCTTTACTTAGAAACATTTACAATGTATAAATAAGAGCACGTATGTCTCTTTTTACATAGAAATACAAACTTTTTCTGTCATTCTCTATTTTTATATGATATTAGAGCTTTCTTTATAATAAAATGAATCAAAATTTTGGAGCTTTTTATTTCTTACTGTCAAGTATTTTGCTCTTACATTTTGGGTTAAAAAATTAGCTCAAAAAATAGTTTTCTATAGACCAAATTGTTCCTCATCATTTGTAGATTACATCGGTGCAAATTTTGTCGTCCCACACACCTATATGCACCGTCAAAAGTCATTGGTCTCTTAAAACTTGGTTGAAGAATCATCGGAGGTAGAAGACAATCTAAACAATGTTGTTTCACTCAAACACACAAGAGATCCACATCAACAAGTGCATGCCATGTCATTAACACGTCAATGTCACATCAGCAAAAGACGATGCCATGTTAGTACTAAGTTGACATATGTCCCATCGTTATGGGTACACGTGTTATCTTCTTAACCGTCCACGTGTCCATCTTGTTCGAGTCAGACTCATTGTTTCAGTTCGATTTGACGATTGATTAACACTTTGATGGTCTAGTTCGACACTTTTTAATTTGGGTTCTTCACAAACTAGACCGGTTCCAAAGGTTTCTTGACGCCCTGAATCCAATTTTGAGGTTGGAATAACCAAATTCAATTTCTATAAATATGTTTTCTCCTATCTTATTGCATTCTTTTTATTATGGATGCCTATAAACTTCCCCGATACATTCTCAACCTTATTAATATCACCTTTGATAGTTCCAACTATAATCTTTGGGCTAAGAAGATTTGTAGTTTTCTTAAGGGAAGGCTTCTTTAGCGTATTCTTATTGGAGAAATACTTAAACTCATTCAAAAGAAAGATGAAGACATTGATGTATTCACCGAACAACTAATGGCATGGGATGGCATGAACCATCAGATCTTAACATGGTTTTGAAATACATGTGCCAAAGCTATTAAACTTGATTTTCGACAATTTGACACAGCTCAAGAGGTATGGAATTTTCTAAAATATCGTTACTCTGTATCAGATGATGACCATCGATTTCAGCTTTACAAGAGACTCCATCGAACGCATCAGCAACTTGGACAAACAATACACAGTTATGTGTCCGAATTACAAGAACTTTGGCATCAGCTAGCACTTGAGGATCCTATCCGGCCTAGTCCTGATGCTGCTACGCTCTATATAAATCTGCATGATCGTCAACATATATGGCACTTGCTTATGAGTTTCAAGGATGAATTCAAACTCATTCGCAGCTCTCTTCTTTATAGAGCAACTATACCAAATCTTGACACTGTCATTAAGGAGTTCATTTCAGAAGAAAGTCATCTCAATATGCTTCGACTTGAAAAATATGTTTCATCTACTGATGTTGTCCTTACAACTTATACCCCATCTTAGACGTCTCAAAATTCAGGTAAGAAGTATTATAAAGGATCTTGCAACTACTGTACATCACATCTCTAAATGTAGAAAATGGCTCAAACAGAACTCTGGACAAGGTAATTCTTCTAAATCTTCTCACCCTACTTCCACTGTTGCTGCTGCCACTAAGGGACCTATAGAAAGCAATTCTCCCAAATTTTCCTTAAAAGAACTCCATGCCTTTCTTCAACAACTTCAACCAGATTTTGGTACAGTCTCCTCCTCTGCCCTATCTGTCACATCAGGTACTTCAAAATCTTGGTATCTCGATTCTGCCTGCTGTAATCATATAACATCTTATTTGTCTATCCTTGAATATTTAACAACGCCATCAATTCCACATATTGTTGACACTGCCAATAATTCTACAATGAGTGTACAACATATAGGTATTGTTCATACTTCTACATTACAATTACCTAAAACCTTTCTTGTTCCCAAACCCTTATTAAACCTCATTTATGTTGGACAATTATGTGAACTTGGTTTTAACTTATCTTTTTCGAGACATGGTTGTATTATACAGGATCCACATACGGGCAAGATCCTTGGGAAAGGGCGTAATGTTGGACGACTGTTTGAGCTTACTTCACTAAATCTTCCCTCAAAGCTTGTAGTCGGTGCTGTCACTTCTCATATCTAGCACTCTCGATTGGTTCATCCTTCTTCCTCTAGATTAGGGTCTTTAATCTCTAGTGGTACTCTAGGTCATGTTAAGATCGAACAATTTAATTGTGTTCCTTGTGAACTTTCTAAACATCATGTTTTACCATTTTCTAACAATGACTTTATCTCTTTAGCACCTTTTGATCTAATTCATTCTAATATTTGGGGCCCTGCACCTCATGAAACTATGGGTGACATGAAATATGTTGTGATCTTTATGTTAGTGTAAGTCGACTTGTACACCCCTGTAACTCGACTTACACATGCGCAGTACTTGTAAGTCGACTTGTATGTCGACACAACTTATGCATGTACAGTACTGTAAGATTGTTAGAGTAGTGCCCTAAAGGCAATCGCCTTCAGCGCATTTTGTACAAAGTTGTGTAC
>JANKOE010348534.1:0-15981 GCA_026284465.1 Erythroxylum citrifolium | reverse complement strand
AAAGATCAATATCAATTCATAAAGAACATCAAATAAATGAAACATGCCTTTCTTTATTTATTCATAAAGATTGTACATAACTTTGTACAAGCGATTGCCTTTAGGGCACTACTCTAACAATCTCACAATACAAACATAAGTCGAGTTGTGTCAAGCACACCTCGAGTTATGATATACATACCTCGAGTTATGACATGCATACCTCGATTTATGGGTATTGTGACAGAATAAGTCGAGTTACATCATGTACAAGTCGACTTACACTAACACAATCTAGATCAAGAACAATTCAAGATAATGAAGACGTTCAATTCAAGAAGAAAGTTGGGATTGCCTGTTTATATATGGGCTTGGATTAAACAAATAGGAGGCTGTCATAGATTAGCATAGGTTTTAGGGTAGGTTAGGTTTAGGTTATCATTTTCTCTGTTGTATCCCAGCATTGTCGCACCTTGATTTCCCCTGTTTCTTTATTTTTCCTTGTCCACGTTGCTGCATTCTTCGAGTAGATCTATCGCATATTTCTATTTTTCCAGCAAATTGCCGCAAACGATTTTCCTTTTATTTCAACATTATCATCGCACGTTTTTCCATTGGTTCTGCCCTTTCCACGCTGGCGCACTTCTCTTTGTTCTGCCGCTGTTCACTTGATTTCTTCTTGATTTTTATTTCCAACAGCACCAACATCGCACTTTCTTTTATTCCTTGGCCATCACGTTTTTCAATTGTTCCAGATACATCATCGCATAGCCTTTTCTTCTTTCCATTGGACTGCCGCATCTCTCCATTGGTTCAATTTCAGTTGGCCCACGTTGCTGAATCCTCTAGCAGTGATCATCGCCCATCGTCCCATCCTCCCAACGTTGCCGCAATTGATTTTTTCCTTATTTCTCCAGCACAACGCAACATCACACCTCATCCTCTCCTTGCTGCCGTAATTGATTCTCCTTGGTCCAAGTGCTGAAGGCTTCAACAGCGTCAACTCACAACCATTCTCCTTGTTTTCCAGCAATTTCGTTTAATTAGTTTTATAGTTTATTTCTTTTACAATTTTCAAGTAGTTTATTCTTAGATTAGGGACTTTGGTTAATTTAATTTTATGGTTTTCTTATCTTTCAATTGTTGCACAATTTTAATTGTTATTTTGTTATTTCATTAAATACTTGTTATGGAGATTATTTATTTTATTATTTCTTTTGATTTCAATTTAATTATGCTTAATTAATTTTTTTGTCAACTTAATTATTTTAATTTGCAATTTTCTTTGATTTTCATTATTATTTCAGTAAGTGACCAAAACCCCCTCTTTATTTTCGTTCGAACTAGCTAACCTTTACCGTTAGAGATTTCTCGTGGGAACGATATCCGCTTACCGCTACTACAATAATTTGTTTTAACGGAAGTGATTTCTTTTATATTTGGTTGCAGGCGATGGCATCACCAGGACCATCACAGTCACCTACTGCAACGGAATCACCACCTCCACCTCCACCTTCACCTCCACGGCCTACAGTTGCAACTAAATCATCACCTTCTGCTCCTGATGCTTCACCATCCATTACTCATACATCATCCAATAACCTTATGGAGGATGAAGGAGACGACTGCCTGCCTGGAGCTGACAGACCTGATGGAAGAAAGTATATCACAATAGTCAATCAAATGTTAATAAAATCACATGAAAACTATATATGTTTATAATTAAGTTATAGGTTTAAATTTTTTCAAATGGTATAAAATTATTTGTTCTTATATTAGGTTGATTTCGTCTAGACGTGTTCCAGACATATGACATCTACATTTAAGGAAAGGATTGATCTTGAGAGTTATGTATGGAAGAAGATCTCTCAGGCTACAAAGGCATTTTACTTTCAGGAGTTTGAGGTACAATATGCAAATAATTTCCTTTTTCATTTATTTGTATACATAAATAATATTAGATTGTAAGTTATCGAATTTTTTCCTTTTAATTTCAATTTTTTTACTGGGATTCTGGTATCAACAAGGTCGTACATGGTTTAAAGGAGAGGAAAGCTCGTCCACATTATTGTGACTTTATTGATGGGATACATAAGGCTGGTGTATGACCACCTTATATTTTTGAGGGCATATGGAGTCGTTGGCAGGAGTATTGGACATCACCTGAGGCAATGTTCATATCCGAGCGTAACTCGACCAACAGACGTGGAGGCCTAGGGGGAGACAATCTTCCTATTCATATGGGAGGATCAATTACTCACTAGGAGCATGCAGAGAGACTTGTAAGTATGTAACTGTTACACTTATATTCTAATTTTTTACTTTGCTGTTTTTCAATTTAAATTGTGTGTGAATGTTGTGATGATAGATAATGATCATGGTATAAATATCTGGTGCCATATATGGGTGTGGTGAGTTATTTTCTTTATTCAACAGGGGACAATATCATAGATATAGAGGAGACTCTGTCGAAATTTTTATAAATTCTAGTTTAACTTAGAACATTTTATTGTTATGCAGGAAAAGTGTATGGGAATAAGGCCTACACCTCGTCAGCTGTTTTTGCATGCTCGCACTAAGAAGCATGACAGTGTGACATTCGTCAACAATGAATGTAGAGAACTAAATGTATTTAAAATTCATGCTTTAACATTCATTCTTAATAATTATGACTTACTAATTACAATATAAGCATTGCCTCCTAATAGGACCAAATACAAGAAACAATGCAGCGACAGTCTCAGCGAGAACAACCTGTTGATGAGACCTAGGCATTTTTTGATGCAGTAGGTGGTAGGAACAATCGTGGAAAGATCTTCGGGCTAGGCTCATTTGGGAACACGTGTTATTCACACTCCTTTACGTCTAGTACAGCAACATCAAGTAGATGGGGGACGATGGAACGTATCTATGAGCTTGAGAGCACAGTACAAACCTTGACAAGTCAGTTGTAACAGGCAATGGAGTACATGAGTAAGCTCCAAAATGACATAGGGCAGTTGAAGGGGAGGATAGAGACTCAGACCATCTACGCTCACCAGGACAATAGGGATTGTTGTAGTCATTTGATTTGAATTTATGTAGAATTGAATTTTTTTATTATCAATGACGAAATTTTTTCCTTTATATGATCAATTAAGTTTCTGTTTAAACAAATTAAATATATAAAAAATAAAAAACAATGCATAAATAATTTATAGCTGTTGAAATTATCCAAATCAAATTTAATATCGAGATTTTAAAAAAGAAAAAACTTACAGCGAGAATTGGGCAAGGATGCGTTTTTTAGTTACTGACGGAATTCAAGTCTTCGTTGGTAAGTGAACACATATGTACTGATGGTTTAGTTTAGGGATTTTACGGACGAAAGTTTGCTTTCTGTCCGCGCTTTGACCGATATTACCGATGGTTATTGATATACCGTTAGTATATGCTAACATTTTTTATGTATATTTACCGACGGTTTATAATTTTCCATCGGTATAGACATCGACGGAATCAATTCTCTCCATCGATTAATGTACCGATGGATGTAGGCATCTGTCAATAAAGTCTCAGACCGAACGGAAATTCCCTCGGTAACTTTACCGACCGAGCATTTAGCAACAAAATTTTCCATAAGTGAAAACAGTCGAAAAATCAAGTTACAGACGAAAAGTTAACGCTTTCCGTCGGTAATCACGCTTTTTCCTATAGTTAGTGTCTACGTAAAAAAAGCACCAAGATAAATGTCATATAATGGTTTTATTCTTCAACAGAACAACACACAAGCATTAAAGTAGGTTCCCAACGGGATCAAAGACAAATTAAGCATAGGTAATGTGCAACTTAGTCATATAGGTGATGTGTAAGCCTTGGTTCAATGAGAACTTTCAGAGGCGTTGCTTTCATGTCAGTTAATCCAATGCTCTCTGTCATATCCACTCGTTCACCTGTTGGTGTTGCGAAATTAAAGCCTTGTAGAAACTTAGCCAATGTCAGCTGCACAACCTGAAGTGCAAACGAAACTCCAGGGCACATTCTTCTACCAGTCCCAAATGGTATGTACTCAAAGTTCTGCCCACGAACATCTAAATCTCTGTGAGTTGTTAGAAACCTTTCTGGTTCAAAGTTGCAAGGATTCGACCACACACGAGGGTCGCGATGAATTTTCCAAATGTTAACAAATAGCCTGGTGCCTGCTGGAATGTGATAGTCAGCTATGGTGCAGTCTTCCATGGATTCATGGGGTACCGCGAGAGGTCCAGCAGGGTACAAGCGCAATGTTTCCTTGACGACAGCTTGAAGGTAGACCAGGTTCTTTAGGTCTGCTTCTTCTACTTGTCGTTCTCTACCAGCATACATATCTACTTCTTTTTGTGCCTTCTCCATGACAGATGGGCTATTCACAAGTAAAGACAGAGCCCATGTCAACGTGACGGCTGTTGTATCCGAAGCTGCTAAGATAAGAGCCTGTAATATGTATGATATGAAGCATTAGGAATACGTAAGACGTGTATCAACTCAAAGAAATATTGTTCTTACCGTTCAAAATAAAAGGGAACTTTTGTCGCTGGCAGTGTCGGCGTTGATTGTTTCCAAGAAAAATGAAAGTGATCATTTCTTAAAAGTTTAATTCAACGTTATTACTTATTAGATAATGATAATGCATGCTTTGATTCAGTCATAACAGTCAACTCCATGATTTCAGCAACATAATTTTAGCCTTAGAATCTTCTATTGTGCAATTATATTTTCATGTTTATACTTTCATCTCTTGTATAAATAGTTGTATAAGTCTCTTATAAGCAATATACAAAAACAAATCAATTCTCTTCTTCATCTATCTTTTATGGTATCAGAGCCCACAATCCAGTTTTCTTCCCAAACACTTCCAACAATTATATAGCTCATATCTTCACAATTTTCAAACACCACTTTTTTTTTCAGGCATCACTGAATCTAGCAGACTCCACAACATATACAAACTCTTCAACACAGTTACCACACATACCAATCTCATCACACACAAATGGCCACACAACAAACAGAACAAACACTACCAACCTTCCCTCTTCAAAACATTACAAACTTCATAACTACGACATTAGACAATTTCAATTATCTTGTTTGGAGCAATCAAGTTAAGACAATATTACGTACGTGCAACCTACTGGGACACATCGACGGCACCAGTGCACCGCCTACAAACTCTACCTCGCTTGATTGGGACAAACACGATGGCTTGGTTTACTGTGCACTAACCACTACTTTGTCTCCAGCGGTGTCCTCTCTAGCCCTCGGATGTACTACTGCGCACAAGCTGTGGACTTGACTAGAGACCCACTTCCTATAGCAGACGATAGCCCAACGTTCTCTCCTTCGTCGCCGATTGCACACCACCAAAAAAGGTAACGCCTCAATCTCTGAATATCTCACCACTTTGTCCTCAATATCGTAGGATCTTGCCGCAATAGGAGCCTCAGTCTTGGACGAAGATCTGGTTGTTCTCGCCCTCAATGGATTACTAGCAGACTATGAAGCCTTTGTCACCGCCATAGAGAACCGCGAGGTCCAACATTCCTTCGTCGAGCTTTGAACCAAGCATCTCCTTCATGAGCAGAGGCTGTCGGTGTACCACTCACCATCTCCAACCGACCCTGACATTGCCTTCACAACTGCACACATCAACACCCATAGACAAGGTGGACGAAGGAACCACCACACCCACCGATCCTCTTCCAACATCAGTCGGTTTTTCCTAAAACCACCCATCACCAAAACTCTGGGTCATTGACCCACTTAACCCATTCGACCCACCTCAACCCAGCCCTTGTCCCCCCCTTTCTAGCCCAATCCACCAACTCCTTCTATCAAGCCCACCAGCCCCTCTTCAACTACCATCCAACCCAATCCAAACCTTTTCCCTTGGCCCACCATCAATCTTTTCAGTCCAACCCTATTACAAAATCAAACTACAACAATACACCTCCCTTTTGTCAAATTTGCTACAAAATGGGACACACAACTGCTAAATGTCGTTTTAGATATTCCAACTCTAGAAATGCCCATCCATATCGTAACCCAAACACATTTCATAGTGCATTCTCTGCTATGAACATCAATGATCACCCAAATACTTCTAATCTCACCACTAGCACTATCACTGAATGGCTTCCTGACACTGGTGCCTCTGCTCACATGATGCCCAGCCCACAACTCCTAGACAATGCTGAGCCCTATAGTGGAACAAATAAAGTACTTGTTGGTAATGGCAAAGCACTCTCTATCGCTTGCACTAGCACATGCACACTCACTCACCATCCAAAATCTCTTTACCTTAATCATGTTCTACTTGTTCCACAAATAACCACTAATCTTGTATCTATTGGTCAATTTGTCACTGATAATTTATGTTCCATTGAATTTAACCCCTTTGGCTATGTTGTGAAGGATCTCCAAACCCAGACACCCCTTCTCAAGGGTAACATCCATGGCAACCTCTACCCAATGAGGATACCTTGCACCTTTCACAATCCAATTGCTCTTACTGCTTAAACGGTCCCTCCTGCAATCTGGCATTAATGACTTGGGCATCCCTGCCATACCGCAACCTCTAGTTTATTTCGATGTCTCTCTAATAAACCTTATGTAATAAAACCTTGCACTTTATGCCTTCAAGGTAAAAGTACTAGCCTTTCTTTTTCCTCATCATCCCGCAAATCAACAGCTTTGTTACAACTTATTCACTGTGATATCTGGGGACCATCCCCAACTTTATCTCTCTCTGGGTATTGATACTTTATTATTTTTATTGATGTCTATAGTCGTTTCACATGGATATACCCATTAACCCATAAATCACAAGCTCTTGATCAATTTCTCCATTTCAAAACCTCCTATGAAAACTTATTATCTGCCACAATCAAAGTATTACAAACTGATGGTGCACCTGAACTTATCAAAGGTCCCTTTGCTCAGTATATATCCAATAATGGCATAATCAACCACATTTCTTGTCCTCACACACCCCAACAAAATGGTGTTGCTGAACGCAAAATTAGACACATCATGGAAATATGCCTTACCTTACTCCTCCGTGCCCACCTACCAAAAACATTCTGGTATGACGCCTTTTCAATAGTTGTCAACCTAATCAACCTTCTCCCTACACCAGTGCTCCTCAATAAAACACCTCATGAAGTCCTGTTCTGTACCAAACCTAATCTTACACACCTAAGAGTTTTTGGATGTGCCTGCTTTCCCTTCCTTGGCTTAACACGATTTGATAAGCTCACTCCTAAGGCCAAACCATGCATTTTTCTTGGGTATTTTTCTCAACATAAAGGTTATCGGTGTGTTGATCCTACCACACATAAAATTCATCTCTTTCGAGATGTTCGTTTCATTGAAACCCAATTTTCATACAATGACCTAACCACTCCACCACCCTAAATACACACAAATCTCATCTACTCATCATCAATCATGACCACACCAACCCTTACCCAACCAATCATCTCAACAAACCCATCATCCCATTACAACCCGCACTCAAACAAATACTAGAAAATCACGAAATTTTTCAGATTATATTACCTTTCATACTACCAACTCCTCACCTGATCTTCCTGACCCCACCTGTTATACATAAGCCAAAAAATTTCCCCATTGGTGTCAAGCTATGTCAGAAGAACTTCACGCTCTCCATCGAAATAAAACCTGGATTCTTGTCCCATCACTAACCAATGCCAATATAGTAGGTTGCAAATGGGTCTTTAGAACTAAAAGAAAACCTGATGGGACAATCGATCGTTACAAAGCCCGTCTCATAGCCAAAGGTTATCACCAATCACCCGGCATTGACTATACTGACACTTTTAGTCCTGTCATCAAGCCAACAACCATTTGCATAATTCTCCATTGCTCTCTCCAATTCTTGGCCCATCCGTCAATTAGAAATCAACAATTCCTTCCTTTATGGGAATCTTCATGATCTAGTTTATATGCTTTAACCTTCAGGATTTGTAGATCCTCAATATGCTCATTATGTTTGTCATCTTCATAAAGTTCTTTATGGTTTAAAGCAAGCACCCCGTGCCTAGTTTCAATGTCTAAGACAACAACTCTTAGACCTCCAGTTCACTCAATCTAAATCTGACACCTCTCTCTTCATTCACACTACTTCCACTACTACTACCTTTGTGTTGGCTTATATTGATGATATGCTGATTACTGGCTCTTCCCAATCTTTCATTGCCACTCTCATAGACAATCTACATAACACCTTCCCTATCAAGATCTGGGTCCTCTTCACTACTTTCTTGGAATTGAAATCACTACCACATCAAATGACGGTCTCCTTACCCAAACAAAATATACCAAAAACCTCCTTTCTCGTACAAATCTTGATCAATCTAAACCCACACCAACTTCGATGACTCCTACCTTACCCCCCTCTAAAACCATGAAATCCCACTTTTTGACCCAATTGAATACAGAAGCACCGTCGGTGCTCTCCAATACCTATGCCTTACCCGTCCTGATATTCAATTTGCAGTCAACAAGGTCTCCCAATTTCTGCATTGTCCTACTGATGCTCATTGAACAGCCGTTAAGCGAATCCTTCTATATCTACGTTCCACCATCTCTCATGATTTACACTTTATCAAATCACCAACACTTACCCTCATGACCTATTCTGATGCTGACTGGGCCGGATGTCCCGATGATCATCGCCCCACCTTTAGTTATTGTGTTTACCTGGGCCCTAATCTTATTTGTTGGAGTGCCAAAAAACAACCTATAGTTGCTCGGTCCAGTACTGAAGCCGAATATCAGAGTATTGCACTTGCTTCAGCAAAAGTATGTTGGATTACATCACTTCTTCATGAAATTGGTCTTTCCACCCCGCCACCAACACTTTGGTGTGACAATCTTAGTGTCACTTTCCTCACAGTTGATCCTATTTCTCATGCTTGCACCAAACACATTGAAATAGATATTCATTTTGCTCGTGATTTGGTTGCTAAAAAATCTCTCCTCGTCCGACACATTTCCGCCAAGGAACAAATTGCAGATGTCATGACCAAACCCTTACCTACCACAGCTTTTTGCCAACTATGAGACAAACTCACTGTTGCATCAACCTTGAGTTTGAGGGGGGATGATAACGCATGCCTTTGATTCAGTCACAACAATCAACTCCATGATTTCAGCAACATAATTTTAGCCTTAGAATCTTCTACTGTGTAATTATATTTCCATGTTTATGCTTTCATCCCTTGTATAAATAGTTGTACAAATCTTTTATAACAATATACAAAAACAAATCAATTCTGTTCTTCATCTATCATTCAGATAAGACACATTATTTTCACAGAAAAAGAGGATATACACCTATGCCTTCTATGTCATGTATTATTTTACGTTTGTTTTATCATATGATACAGTATCAAAATTATTCTTATACCTAACAGTATGTTTAATTTATAATTTTATAACATGTTGTATATGAGTTTATATACTATAATTATCGAAATTCTAAATGAACTAATAATCTTTAATAGCATCAACTTTATGACGAAGAACTCTATTTGTTTAATTAGCAAACATTATAATTCAATACTAAAAAATTGATTTATAAAATAGTGTAAATATGAGATTAGTTGATTTTCTCATAATTATATAATAGAATTCATTTTTGTAAGTTTTCATTTAGATTTTCACATCTTTTTATTTGATATTTTTGAGATATTTAATTTCAAGTCATGACATGTCTTGAACATGAATAAAGCTTCATATTTGTATATAACTTTTTAATGCAATGAAAAAGTAAGAAGCACTCTGCATTTACAATTGCAGTCAGTGTTATGAAGAGAAAAATGGACACATATATTAAAAACTTTGATATAGGGTAAAACTCTTAAAGATTTTAAAAGATTAAGAGAAAACAAAGATTGATCCATTTCAACTTTTACATAATTTAACAATAAATTTGTTGCAGAACCATAGTGAGAGAAAAGCAAAAACTATGAAGTTTTAAATACGATATATGCTTTAGTTTAGAGGTAATTTTTATAAAGATTAGAGTTTGTAAAATTGATATTAAGAATTAAAACAAGATTTAAGAAAATTCTTTAAGAATCTAAAGAGAATAAAGCGACTTTAAATTCTTAATTTTTGTTTTTTCATAGAATTTATGAGGAAGAAATTAACTTGTTCAATTAACATATAATTTAGTGCAATATTATTAAACTATAAATTAATTAAATTTTTTTATTGTTATGATAAAATTAATTTTTATATTTTGTCCTTTAGATTTTCCTATTTTTTGAGATGCTTTGAAATCATGACATGCATATCTTATGATCTTTTGTGTAAGTATTGAATTAAAAAAAGAAGTAATTTGCCCAACATTTTTAGCATTAGTTTTGCAAATATGAGTGTTAGTGAAAACAATACTAAAAATACTAAAAACTTTGATAAGTATTAATGAGGATAATCTTCAAGTTTATTAAGTTTTTTACAAAAAAATTAATCCTCAAGTTTATTAAATTTGTTAACTTGTTATATTTTTTATACTTATCTTGTACATCCTAAACTTCATTTATTGCAATTTTATCTTTACATAAAATCCTTGTATATATGTGGTTAATATTAATGAAAGTTAAGCCAAAATTATCGTTGATTTTTTATGGTATTAGAGCTATTAATTTTCCTTGCCAACTATTAATTTTCGTTGCCTCTCCTCTTTGTTTATTCATGTAGCCATTTGTTTCTTTTGCCCACCACTAGCTTTATTGTTTTTCATTTATTTCCTTTGTCCACCTGTCATTCATCAGGATCTAAATAAGGTGTGCTTTCTTTTGGTTCAATCCCTTCATTTTCCTTATCTGAGTGTAAGCCAACACATAAACCATAGTGGCATGCTTCTTTGTAAATTGTGCTTGAATACATTTCTATCTTTATTTGTTACAACCACCAAAACGATTGACAATCTCTTGAAGTTTGATTATCCAACATTTTCCTTAGCTGTAACCATTTTTAAGCATCAAATATTGCTAATGAAAGAGTTGTAGTTCCTACCTCTACTACAACCACTTCTAGCTTACCGATAGTCACATCCTTACCTAACTTTACTCGTCAGCTTCCTATTAAACTTAATTCTCACAAGTATTTGTTTAGGCAAGCATAATTCCTTCCTTTGCTAAATAGCTACAATTTATAACATCATATAGATGGCATAAAAACACCTTGGAAAAAACAATCAACAATGACCTTAACCTCCTTTTCAAAACCTAGTTTTAAATGAATAAGTTAAAGCTAAGTTTGACCATTAGATCGATGACAAAAAGTTTTATAACATAAGTTATAGATGGAACAATAGTAAGACATCTTTGGGAGAAGCTTTCAACCACTTATGCTTCAGGTCCATGAGTTCAAGTTTGAAGCATTACGTCCAAGTTTTATTTGTTGAAAAAAGAGAACAATGAGACTGTTACGCAATATAAACATTGGCCAAAGAAAATGTTAGTCAACCTATAACTTTGCAACATAAGGTTCCTGAAAATAATATTATACACATGACAGTTAATGGCCTTAGAAAATTATATAGCCCTTTGTTCATGGTTTAAAATAGTGAATTGACCCTATTCCTTATGGTGATTTGTTTCGGATTACTATTAAATGAAGAAAAAATTTCATTTAATGATGTATTATCAAAGGAAGTTGTGTAACTAACATCCCATTATATTAACAATCAACAATCTTTTTCTTCGTTCAGTGCCAGATAACATAAGGGATAACATATTCAAAAGTATCTAATCTTTTAAGATTTTTTTTCAATTCAGTGTCTAAGATTTTAAAATTTTCAATTAAGATACCAACCTTTTTAACAATTTAGTTTAAAATGTTATTTTTGATGACGTGGCATGTCTAGTAAATGCCATGTAAAGGTTCATTTATTAGCCACATAAGCAAAAACTAACATTTTGACCTGAATTGTTAATATTTCAAAAGTTTGGCACTTATCTGAAAATTTTAAAAGTTTGGACACTAAATAAAAAAATTCTTAAAAGGGCACTTTAGGATTGGTTATCCTGACTACTTAATATTGAGGTCATAGTAGTTAAAATCATGGTCGGGGATAAAAATACTTATTTTTTAATAGCAGTCCATTTACACGATATTCTTATCATCAAGGAGCTGTTGGTACACAAGGATCATCAATTGATTTTTCAACCTATATATGTCATACTAGAGGTGGCCATAGTCATTCAACTAGACAACATTCAACTTCAAGGTTTAATCAACAATAACCATACACTTTCAGTTTAGATGCCAATTTTTCTACATCTAACTCCTTACTGAAATATTAATGGATATTGAACACTGGTGCAAAGCATCATCTTACACCTAATATTAAATATTTTACATAACATTACAATAAGGCCTTGATAAATCTAAATTATCAATGGTAAAACAATCCCAATCTCTAATATTGGCTCTTCTTATTATCAATCTAGTTGTACTTTTCACTAAGGTAATAGTTTATATGTTCCATAATCTCACAACTTACTTTATGTTTGTTCTTTTACTAAAGCTAAGAATATGTCTATTCAATTTTTCACTAACCATTTTACAATTAAGGATATTCGTATGAAGAAATGGTTGCATATAAGCCATAATGAATATGGGTTGTACACCATGCTACTTAAACCTATCATTAACCAGGCTCTCCTATTTATGCTTATTCTTACACTCTCTCGACCTAGCATTCAAGAAAGACATCCTCATTATGTGCATTTCCTATAATGTTTTACATAATAATAAAATTCAGTTTGTTGACAATAAAGTCTCCAATTTATGTTATTCTTGTTCTATTAATATAAGTCATAAGTTATCTTTTTCTAAGTCCAATTATATTACACAAAAGTCCATAGGGTTTATCTATTCAGATTTATGACGACCTTCTCCTTATTAATATTTTTTATGATTGCTATAGCAAATACACTTGGATTTATGTTCTCAAATTTATGTCTGAAGTTTGTAGTGTCTTTATTAAATTTAATCATTTCAAATATAATGGGATGGTAAAAATTAAGCCTTAACTTTCAGTTTACTGGAGAATAGTACTATCTAAAGATCTTCATGTCCTAAATCCTGAAGGAAGCATAGACATATTGTGGAGATAAGTTTATTTTTATTACATCATTTTTTTTGCATGATATGAATACTAGAATTACGCGTTTGATACATTGATTTATCTAATGAATAGAATGTCCACTCTCACATTAAATAATGTCATTCCCTATAATAAATTATTTCAACAAAATCCTAATTATGATACATTTCGTGCGTTTAGCTATCTTTAAGATCCATGATTGCATAATCTCCTAATCAATTATTGAATCATTTCAAAATTTGTGTTTTTATGGGGTATACACAATTATTTTATAGCAAAATACATAAAGGTTTATTTGTTTGACTTTTTCTATAAAATAATTTGTTGCCTTATATGTGTCATGTTTGTTAAACAGACATTCATTTTAAAAAAAATTGATGATGGTACTTCACATATTACTCCAATTCATGGTCCTGCTTTAACAACATCAATCTTGCTACCTTTATTTTTTCCAACCACATTTCTTCTTCCCCTTGAGCTACAAATAGTAATTCCCAATCAAGAATAACCACATCAGTCAAACTACTTAAACCTAACACTCCTCCATCAAATACATAATCACCAGCTTCATTATATGAACTGAACATACCAAAATCCAACCCCACACCATCCACTGTATTGAATAAACCTAATGCTCCTCAATCATCCCTAATACAACTTGCTCAACCATGACTTATCTCCTCAAATTCCTACACATCACACCACATCTATCGAACTACCCTTAATAGTTAACTTATTTGAATAAAATAATAAGTGCCCAATAGTTCTTATACTTGAAGAACCTAGTTATTGTAGTCAAGTAGTTAAAAGTCTTGTATGGAGAAAGGAAATTTAAGAACTTAGTGTTGTACTTGCCTACAACATATGGACCCCTGTCCCTTTATAGCCAAACCAAAATTCAATTAGTAGCAAGTGGGTTTCTTGAATTAAATTGGATAAGAATATGATTATGTTGATCGAGATAAGACATGTTTTGTTGTTAAAAGGTCTTTATCATTGATCTGACAGTAGTTACAAAGTGACCTTCAACCTTGTGGTAAAGAACAATTAGGATGTTGATCAATATGATGTGTCTAATGTATTTTTGCATGGCATAGTTGACAAAGAAGTGTTTATGAAGAAACCACAAGGCTCTAAGCAGCTTGACTTGCCATATTACATTTGTAAGTTAAACAAGTCTATCTATAGCCTCAAACATCCTGGCGCAATGGTATAAATATCTCATCAAGAAATTATTCTCTCTTTATTTTTAAGGCTCTAAAGCTGATAGCTTCTTCTATTTTTAAAAAGATGCATATACAGTAGTTTTTTTTCTTGTCTATATGGATAACATTTGGTTACAAGCAACAACAAGTCATTTAGTCGTCATATTATTAATAGGTTATAACTTAAATTCCTTTTAAAAGAATTGGGACATTTGAGTTATTTTCTTGGTGTGGAAGCTTCTTTGACAAAGATAAGTTTTTTAATCTCTTAAATTAAATATATTCTTGAATTGTTACATAAAGTAAATATTTTAAAAGATTTATTAATTTCATCACACACTGAGCTCTTAAATAATCCTACTCTATTTTGAAGTTTGGTGGGTGGACTTTAATATCTTCCTATAACTTGTCCTGATATTTGCCATGAGGCTAACAAAATATCTCTATATATGCATTAACCATTGAAGTGCCATTGGACACAGGTCAAAGCGATACTAAAGTATCTTTAAGGGAACATAATTTCTCGGTCGTTTCTTCTGGCAGCAATCAATTTTCAGGTTACCACCTACTATGATGCAAATTAGGGTGATAATAAGAACGATCGAAAATCAATAATATGCCTAACTATTTATATTAGACCGAACATAATTGCTTGGTGTTCAAGAAAATAAAAGGTTGTTGCTTGTTCTTCTATATAAGCATCGAGCTATTGCAATGGTAGTTTATGAAGTTCACTTGCCCCAATCTCTTCTCAAAGAGATAGGTATAGTTCCATTGTCAAGACCTATTATTTGAAGTGATTATTTGTCAATTAAATATCTTATAATTATGCCCATTTTTCATTTAAGCATCTTGAAAATTGATTTCCATTATGTTCATAATAAGGTGTCTAGTAGGCAATTCATATGCAATATCTTTCAACCAATGATGAAATCGTTGATATCTTAATGAAGCCTACATCAAAAGCACAAATTTCATTAGATGAAATGCAAATTGATGGTTTTTGAGAAACCTACTCAAATTGAGAGCTGATATAAAGCTAATCCCTAAGTTTGTTAAGTGTGTTATGATAAAATTAGTCCTCAATTTTGTTAAGTTTTCTAAGATAAAAGACATAAATCTCCTTCACAGTTTAAAAAGTCTTAGAAAAATATCATAATCTTTAAAATTCTAGAAAAACTCTTTTTAGTTATCAACTTTTTAGAAAAGCTCATTCTTTTGGACTTCGGTTAAAAATTAACGACAAAATACATGTAATATAAACATCATACGTGGATTAATCAAATGTTGTTTACAGGATGATTCAACCTAGTTTTTAAATTCGAATCAAACTAATTAAATATGATTCAATCTTATAATTATTATAATTATATGAAATTAATAATTTAAATTAAACTTAAATGATTTGAATCGAGTTTAAGAGCTAAGTTGAATGACTATATTAGTGACATTTGACTACTCCATCTTTAATGTTCATACTGCATATGTTTTACCGTTATTTAAGAAAAGTGATTTTCGGAAAAAAAAAACTGAAAACAAAAGGAGTTCTTTTGAGAATTTTAGGGTGCGTTTACTTTCAGAAAACAGTTTCTTGTTTTCTATCTTGATTTTTTGCATATATTTTCAATTTTC
>JANKOE010348508.1:0-15988 GCA_026284465.1 Erythroxylum citrifolium | reverse complement strand
GAAATTAAAGGGTAATTTTGGAAATAAAATCATAAATATGCATAAAAAGTCACAAGCGACACTTATTTTAAATAATTAAAATTTTCTGAAACGACTTTTATTTTAGATAGGAGGGAGCAATATATAATCTTTTCTTTAATAATTAAGGACTGTTTTTAAATATCTACGCAAAAAACAGAAAAGAGTTAAATTTTTTATGTAAATAAAATAAAAACGTTGCTAAAACAGTGGGACCATAAAATAATGGTTGGCCTCTCCAGTCTCCAGACGTCTCCATTAAGGAAGGTTCTGCTCCAATCCCAAATAGTCGTCTTTGGTCTTCGATTGGTGGAACGGCGAACAACAATCTTTTTCACTTTTTGAGGAAAATTAACATTTCAACTTCTATCCAGAAACTAAGAAACTAAACTAAACTAAACGTTCAAATAGAGAGAGAACGAGTCAAGTGATCGGCTATGGCTCCTCATGGTCACAGCGTGAAGGTGGACGCTGCGGATGAAGCCTTGGTTGTTGAAGAGCGCCGTCCAATTTCTTCTGTTCTCATCATTATCGGTATTTTTCTATTCAGTTTCTGTCTTTCTCTGAGCTTTTGTATAATTCTCTTGGAACTTTTTTATCGAGTGCTTTATGTGATGGTGAGTAACAGCAATGCAAACGGAAGCGGTCCCTGTGGTGAACAAGTTGGAGCTCAAAGAGGAAAATGATTCTGTGTAACTTTCATTTCTTGAAACCTTTGTTGTGTTGTTTGTTTTTCGATTTTGATGAAGATCTTTTAACTCCGTGCGTGTGGCTTTCATGTTTTGATCAGTAATGATATTTTGTCTGTTTGACTCTGGTTTAGGATTTAGGAGATATCTAATAATTAGAAGAAAATAACTCTTTACTGCTTTAATTGGTCAGTTAGAGATTTGTGTGGTATTATTCGTCTTCTTTTTTTTTTTTCTTTTTTTCGGCTTATTAATGGGGTGTGTCAGTGTGTGTATTTTTCCTGGTCTTTTGCTTTATAGTGTTTATTGGAAAAAGTTAGTTTCTTGAGATATAGGGATTGATGCTGACCGTTACAGTTTGTGAATGTTGGTGGTATTATGTTTTCAACATGAGTTGCATATTTGGAGTTTATGGTCATAAGCTATGCCTAAGCATGGTGATGCAGGTTTCCGAGTGGGGTTCCTTGGGTCCGATATCATGGTACCTATAAAGAGCTTCAGATTAATCTAGTCTGGCCCGGAAAAGATCCCACTTTGGGTAATTTTTTGGATTTTGCCAGCTTCCTGTTTAAGAATGATTTTTCAACCACTCTTCTGATGCATTCTGCTGATATACTTCCCAGTTTCTAGTACAGTTCATAGGTTCTCATTACTTGCTTTATTGGAAGAGGTTACTCTTTTATTCTTGGTTCCCGGTGGTGCTATCTTGCAATCTTTCTTCAGATTATCTTCTTTTCAGGGGTTGACAGTGTTGGCACCGTTTCTGCATCTCTTGTGACTTATGCTGCTATCCAAGCACTAAGGCCAGATTTAATTATCAATGCTGGCACCGCTGGTGGCTTTAAGGTGCCTTCTTCTTCGTTATCATTTTATTTCTTTGTGCTTATATACAGTTGATCGCATGTTTTCATCAAACTTTCCAAATTTAGTGTGCTAGTTGGCAAGTGGATCATCTTTTCTTAGTTGTTCCAAGGTGTATTCCTCTGATTTACCTTGTTAACTCTCTCTTCTGCTTTTATTTTTTGAACAGTTGTAGTGAAATGAGTTCATCCTCCTTTTAATAAAGGAATTAAGGTGTAGGGTTAGTGATATCTTCAGCGTAATACTGCATTTCATTTTGCTCTCATACTAATATTGAGACACTTACAGGCCAAAGGTTCATCCATTGGTGATCTTTATCTTGTATCTCATGTTGCTTTTCATGACAGAAGAGTCCCTATCCCGGTAAGTGTTGCTTACTTTCGATAGTTGCTTCCTATTATGTTAATGAGGCAAGGGAAGTTTAGCCATTATCTTCTTGTTCTGATCCACAGAGATTGGTTGCTTTGAAGTATGCCCAAAACTTGGCAACCAAGTCATCTGCTATTTTTTTTTCCTCTTCTTTTACCAAAAAAAAAAGATTTTAGAACAATACATCTGAAAACCCACATAACTTGGTTTATATCTAGTTACTTGGAGCATAAATCTCAAGAAAAACTAGAAATAGACATAAATACTCTAATTCATGAATGATGTTGGATTTATCAATTTCTTTTATCAGATTTTATTGGCATTCAGTGCATATTTAATCTGCTCCTTGACTTGTTTTAGGTTTTTGATCTTTATGGAGTTGGCTTGAGGCAAGCCTTGTCAACACCTAATTTATTGAAAGAGCTTAATCTAAAGGTTGCTGCTATCAAGTTCCTCTGGCTCAATACTTTTCAAAACTCACGGATGCCTTCAAAGGTTTAATACCATTATATATATATATATATATATATGTATATATATTTCAGCTTGGGAAATTGTCCACTGGAGACTCGCTTGATATGTCCCCTCAGGATGAATCATCAATAATTGCAAATGATGCTACTGTTAAGGATATGGAGGTTAAGATTAATGCTCTTATATTGGCATCATTACTCTTACTATGTTTCTTAGACTTTGCACTATATACCAAGTCAGTTTGCTAGAAATTTTGGTTTCAGGGAGCAGCTGTTGCTTATGTAGCTGATCTCTTGAAAGTCCCTGTTGTATTTGTAAAGGCTGTGACTGATATAATAGATGGCGACAAACCAGCTGCAGAGGAATTTTTGCAGAATTTGGCTGCAGTGACTGCAGCACTCGACCAGGCAGTTGCCCAAGTAGTTGATTTTATCAGTGGAAAGTCTCTGGCTGAACTTTGAAATGATTGATCTATATTGGATGATTATTTGGAGACATATATGAGAAGTGTCATGAGAACCAGCATAACATATTTGATTGTTACAAGAATTGTGATATTTAGTGTAAAGCTTCTGTAGTAATAATTTGCAGTTGTTTGGGTTAAGCAACGATGGAAATCTTACGATTGAACTGTTTGTTTTATCGCAAATTATGAATGCATAGTATGCATCTCTAGCTGATAGTATCACACGTTTTGCTTAATCGTTTTTAACTGGCTGTTTTAAGGATGAGATGAGTTGGGAACTTTTCATGCCACCGTAATAGGATCTGCTATGGTTGGCCCTTGTTATTTATAATATTGAGTTACACTTGGCCACATAAATCCGGGCAAACAATTCTCTTGAACTGTCTAGCCTTAGCCTTAATCTGGGAACGTTCGTTCAATAATATCCTGGAAAAGAATTAAAGAAGATCTAGGACGAAGATTCTGATTCTGTGTTAGAATAGAGATGTTGAGGTCTGACTTAAGTCAAAACAAAGGTGTGCATAATATCTTGTCATCCTTACGTTCGAAATCAGGTTGTAGTATTACTCTGTCCTTTTAGTGTTGGAAACTTCCTTTATAATGTGCAGAATCAACAAGCCACCAATCGCCTACCAACATCTTTAAACATTTCCTCCATGGGAACCTTGCTTCTCAACTACACAGCCTTTACCATAATATAAGAATCGCCACGCTTATGGTTCTTCAGATAAGAAATATATTTACTGTTACCCTACTTTTATCTTATTATTTCTTCTAAGACATGGCTTGCAGTTGTATATATGTGATCTTAGCTCTTCTGCATTTGCTTTACTACAAAGTGAAAGTATCCCAAGAATTATTATCACCTTATCTGTATTGTTAGACAAGCGTCAAGCATGGGCAGCGAAGCGACTGTACAGGGAGGTTTTGTAAAAATGGCCAACCCTGGCAAAGCTACAATTCTGGCCCTTGGCAAGGCGTTTCCTCACCAGCTCGTCATGCAAGAGTTTCTGGTTGATGGGTACTTCAAGAACACCAATTGCGATGATCCTGATCTTAAAAGGAAACTAACTCGACTCTGTAATATTCCCAACTTACTCTCTCATTTACTTTCATCCAAATAAATACATATGAATGTTAGATACTAGTTGTATACTGAGATTTTTTCTCTGAATCATTAAACAGGCCAGACAACAACTGTCAAAACAAGGTATGTGGTTATGTCAGAAGAGATACTGAAACAGTATCCTGAACTTGCCACTGAAGGCCAACCGACTTTGAAGCAACGACTGGATATCTGTAATGATGCGGTAACACAGATGGCAATTGAAGCTTCACAAGTATGCATCAAGAACTGGGGCAGGCCTCTAACAGATATAACCCACTTAGTCTATGTCTCCTCAAGTGAAGCTAGACTACCAGGTGGTGACCTTTATCTAGCAAGGGGTCTAGGGCTAAGCCCCCAAACTCGTCGTGTTATGCTATACTTCATGGGCTGCTCTGGAGGTGTGGCTGGTCTTCGTGTTGCAAAGGATATTGCCGAGAACAATCCTGGAAGTAGAGTCTTGCTGGCTACTTCAGAAACTACCATTATTGGGTTCAAGCCACCAAGTGCGGATAGACCATATGATCTAGTTGGTGTGGCACTCTTTGGGGATGGTGCTGGAGCTATGATTATAGGCACAGAACCAGTTTCAGGCAGGGAAAAGCCTCTCTTCGAGCTTCACACAGCAATACAGAATTTCTTGCCAGAAACTCAGGGAACTATTGATGGCAGGCTCACAGAAGAGGGTATCAGCTTTAAGCTAGCAAGAGAGCTTCCTCAGATAATTGAAGATAACATTGAAGACTTTTGTCAGAAGTTGATGGGAGTTGCTGGCCTATATGAAAAAGATTATAACAAGATATTCTGGGCAGTCCATCCAGGAGGACCAGCAATCTTGAACCGGATAGAAAAGCGACTAGATTTGATGCCAGAGAGACTGAACGCTAGTAGACGAGCTCTTATGGACTATGGCAATGCTAGTAGCAACACCATTGTGTACGTGTTAGATTACATTATTGAAGAGAGCTTCAAGACCAAGGAGAATAACGAAGACACAGAGTGGGGGTTGATACTGGCTTTTGGACCTGGGGTCACTTTGGAGGGAATTCTTGCCAGGAACCTCACTCTCTGACAACCAAGTCTTTGTTTCTCTCCAATAACTCGGGACCTTTTTAAGGTCATCGTAGCAAAACAAACTAGTACATTCTATGGCTGAAAATTTTGTTTACCACACGTCTCGTGGTAATCACTTTCATACTAGACCAAGTAATGGTGATCACCACCAACCTTCAATTTGTTGGGTAACCCGCTTGATGCAAATGAGATTATCTGCTTAAAGCATAATATTGAACTTATTATTACTTACAGGCTAAAAAGAAGACTTTATGGCATTCACCAACAGGCTTTTGTAAGTTCGACCTTTACCAAAGTCGAGTCATCCATGTAAACTTCAGTGCAGGAAGCCGATACCCAGCAGCAATTGCACACTTAACAGCACATATTATTACCAAAAGAGATTGTAGGAAAATCTTCTTAAGACCAGAAATTAAAGCAAGTTGTATATAATAATGACTAATAAGTTATCTAGATAGATCCACCTTTGGTAAGGAGCCATCCGTAATCACCAGTAACAGAGACCACAAGTTTTGAGAAACTTGTCTACATTGTAAAGACAATATTAGAATTTGGATGAGATAAGTTATGTCAGGCCTCAAACTATATTCCAAGTACATCCACTAAAGTTTTCAATATCCCCAGCTCTACAAGCAACCCTCTTGTCATGACTGCAACAGAGAACTGAATCCGGCACAGAAAGAGAACTCAAGAACATTGTGTAAGATAATTTCATGGTAGCATTGCTCAGGAAACCACACTAGAAGAGACTTCTGTGTTACACCACTCCAGAAGGTAGACGAAGAACAAGCTGTCCTCCAAACACACTGCAAGACCGACAATCACAGTAAGCTTTGACTAGTGATAAAAAAGGTGTAAACTAGCTTTCTTTGTGCCATTTGGGTGCGACATGATGTTCGCCAATAAACAAACCTTTTGACATAATAGTAACAGAAATCGGCTAGGATGAAAGTCTGAACAATTTCTGAGATGAGAACCATAGAAGGCCACAATCCATAGCCCAAAGCAACCAGCAAATGTCCACGGGTATCTAAAACCTGTTCAACAACATATAAACAGTGCATTCATAGAATGTTGTGACAGTAATCATTTTGCTCAACAATAAAATCAGGGAAATGCTTCGTGTCAGAAAGAGAAGCAAAATGCTTATATAGATAATCTTATAATGGCATCACATCATGTTAAGAACACACAGAACCTAACCACTACTGGCAAAATCTTTGTAAATGTTCGCAACAATGACATAACTAGTGCTAAAACTTTTCAAATTTTTTAAATAAAATCCCAAAACTTTATATTTTATATCTTTTTGAGTCCTAAACCATGTATATTCATCTCAAAACAGTACTAAATATTCTCTAGAGACGGAAACCCCTTGAAACTTTTCAATCCAAAACTTTATTATTATGATTTTCATACGTAAGTTCTATAAATCTTCAACTCATGCTTTGGTGTAGGTTTAAGCTAAAGTTCTTTATTATACTAATCAGTTATGTTAGTAAGGAACTTATTCTATACATGCAATCTAGATATTCAAGAAAAATAGTTTGTATGTGTAAAACTTTCCTTAAGAACTCAATTTTAACCTTTTAAAATGTTTTATGACAACTGAAAAATAAAAAGAAAAAATGACGATTAAAAAATTGAAGAAAGTTTTAGGAGTTGCATTATGGGTATAACTAATTGTTTAATACATTGACGTGTGTGAAATATTGATTAATAAATGAAGTATGTCTGTGAAGAAAGTGGATTCACAACATGAATGCTTGTATACATCGTGTGTCATCAGTACACAACTCGTACAAACAATTTGTTACACACAAACATAGAAACTCTCACGCATAATCAGACATGATAGCATAGCTAACATGACAATATAACAAAACAGAAGCATTAATAAAAGTACTAAACAGAAAAGGCTGTAACAATCTCATTGATAACTACTACCACTTTTTGTACCACAAATCCCTATTGTAGCAGGAATTTAAATGTAAAATCTACAAAGATGCTTAAATCAAAACAATAAAGATCCTATCTCAGCATTTTTCAGCAGTCAGACTTGCATGATAAAATTCAACTATGCCAGAAAACCAATGTAAACTCAAGTTAAATCAAAGATATGGAGAAACAAGAACAAACCTGGAGAACCCAGTGAGCACAGCTCAAGAACCTTGCAACACCCAATGCAAATACATAATGAGCAGTGAATGGCTCAACAATCTGAAAGCACCCAAGGGAAAATTAGTTCCAATATTCAACAAGTTCCTGAACTGGTGTATCTTCAATTATGTGAGATCATACCTTTGTATTCTGCATAACCCGCAACTGAGGTAGTACAGAAACAGCTTCCAGGTAGACACAGAATGCCCATGAGATCCTGTTCAATAGGTTATGAGAAGTTGATGGGTGAATCAATAAAGCCAAAACGGCACAAGGTACCACCTACAAATAAAACAGTAAGTATATGGTCAGAGACATGAAGATTAAAGTAATGGCCCTCCATAACAGATAAACCATAGATCCTATGATTGGCATTAATAAGACCACAGTACTGATAATAGACTAGGAAAAACTTGAACAACCTAAACAACCAGAGTAATAGGATGACATAAATGAGCCATGAATAGTAGAAACAAAGGATAAAAGGGCCTGCTACAATGGAAGAAATCTACTTTGAAAATCATGGTCGGACAAATTGTAATCTTAATCACCACAACACTCATATTCTAACGATAAAATGGGCAGCCTGATTTCCATCCTATAACCAAAGCATTCGTCAGGACCAAAATGCAAACCAGAACTGGCAAAGTCAATTTCGTGAGAAATTTCCAACACCTCAATTAATGTATTTGAGTTCATAATTAGATACATACCACATAATATATTGCAAAATTATCTTTGTCCTCCATGTAACTAGATCTTAGCTTGAAACGGATCATATAAATAACCCACAATGTTGTTGCAAATGTAGCTAAGTCTAGTATTGTGTGTATGTCATATTCCATTACGAAGCTGCAGTATAACCTGACAGCTAAAAAAATTGCTGTCAGCTCCTGAGATTTTAGTGATAGTCCTGCAAGTCAATCAAATGAATGTTAAAAGTGTTCCAAACAAAAACCTCTAAAATGAGCCAAAATAAAACAGATATAAACAAATTATTAGACGTCACATATGGATTCCTTGCACAATTGATATATAAAACCTTCTACAATTTACTAGGCGGTAACCAAAGAAATGCCGCCACTAATGTTAACAGAATTATAAAACAAAACCAATACATAACCAATAAAACAACAGTTTGCCTGTGAAAATCCTCTCCTGGCGCAGTTGCAGCTGTTTACCACTTTTGGATTCAGTGTACTATGCAAAGAAGACAAGCGGATATAACAAAAGGCACATCATACAAACATTCAGCTCAAAATCGTTCGAGATCTTCAAAATTCCTGTAGCTTTGATTTTTTTTTTCAAGTTCCGGTCGAGGGAATCCTTTTCTCTTAATTTTATAATAGCAAGCGGAAAGAATTCGAAGTGATATTTGGGAAAAGGTCAAATATTTTTGCGTATTAGGTCCTTAATCTTCAGCTTCAACTTAAACATTTCAGATTGGACATCTTTTCATGAAAAAACAAAGATTATAACAAAAAGTGAGGGGAAAGTCATGAGACTCCTATTTGCAAGAGTTTGGATTGAGATACGAAAACGGAAATTTTAACCTTTCCTAAAAACCCAAACAAGCATCAAACAATTAAACTGATCCTACAAAACATCCCTAAATCCTTAGAGACCAGAGCTTCCAAAAAGAAACCAAAAAGCACCCTAAAAAACCTCCAAATTTCCCTCTTCTCCTGACAAATCGCCAAATAAAAAGCTAATCATTCGTGCCACAGAAACGGCCAAGGAAAAAAAGCAGTCCGCTAAAAAAGCTTCCTTTCAAACAACTATGATTACCAGCGCAAGTTTTCTCCTTCATGAGCTTGTAGATAAGGACGGAGATTCCAATAGAGTGAACAGCCTCGGCAGCTACGAAAAGGTTGTCGTGGTCATGAACAATGAACCTGAGGAGAACCAGGGTCGCCATACCAGCCACCACCGCCAAAAAGGCCTTGACTTTCGGTGGCTGTCGTCGGACCCATGTCGTGACTGCGTAGATCGGTTTCTTTGGTGCCCTCATAGGTAAGTCAAACGGGCACTTCAGTGAATGGCTTCCGGATGGTGGTTCGTTGGTAAATAAAGGGACTTTGAGAATACGAAAAAGAGGGAACGAAAAAGAAACGAAGAAGAAGAAGAAGAAGACCGAGAAGAAAAGGAGAGACCAGGAACTCTTATTTGGTTAATTTGGTGGAAAAATCTTTTTTAAGATATTATCGGAAAAGACTTGCTCCAATTTTTGGTGGGTTTCAGAAACCAGATTTGGGGTTATTACTTGGCAGCGAGTATAATTTCCAATTAAAATATCTAATTAAATAGTGGATTAGATTTTCGCCCGTAAACAACGGATTACATTAGTTGTTAGCTGATTCTATCAGCAGTTAGCTGATTATATAAGTTGATTTGATCAACAAATAATATCAGCTGTTTATTAAAAATATTTGATAAAATTAATTGTTTAATATTAATTGTTGATATGTAAAATGACTTATGATGATATAATTAAAAAAATTATAAGAGCATAAAAATTATATTTATTAATATTTCGTTGAACATTCTTATTAGAATTTAGATTCTGCATATTTAATTTTACAAAAATTAAGTTTATAACTTTAATAAAAACATAATAATAATAATAATAATAGTTCAACGTTAAATTTTCTATTAATATGAATGATACAATGAGCTTCATATATTAGTATTTTTCATATAATATATATGAATTTTATTATTTAATAAATTAAAATATCTATAATTATAGTATGACACAGATACAATATATAGTAGTTATATACTAAAAATATTAATTTGATGTGATTCTTTATACTCAAAAACTTAATATGATGATATTTTTAAATGTAAACTAATATTATAAAATTAAATGAATATTAAAAAATTTAATTAATCCTTTGATTATATTTTCCAAATACAAAAAAATAGTCAACTTTGAAAACACACAAAGTAAAATTAGAGAGTAAAGTGAAAGACAATACTACAAACAGTTAACTCCATAAGCTTTTAGAAATTAGCTTTTAAAGTTAAATAAGCTAACCAATAAATCATTTACTAAACACATTAATAACTTTTTAAGATAACAAAAAAGATAACTCTTAGTCAATAAACTAAAAAGCTAAAAATCAACTGATAAGCTCTTTGTTCCAAACAATTTCAGCTTGATCCAATTTTTGCCATCTTCACCCCTAAGTTCCGGAGCACTTCTCAGCTACCTTCATGAGAGGCCTTAGGGGGAAGGTTAGCTGGATTCATGCATGAGGGAGGCATGCGAAAACACTAAGGCAGATGTGGGCGAGTGGGATCGGACTTGGTACGAATTTTGGTTGAGTCTCGGACCTTGTGGAGATTGACTCAACCTAGGCTAGGACTTGACGGACAAAGGACTTAGCCACCCTCGGATGAATGGACCACGACTAACGGACTTGTTGTGGGAAGCATTAGATCAGGCCAATGTGCTATGTGGGCTTCGACGAGATCACACAACATCATCAGCGGATAGAGATCGTGGGGAGATCTTGGATGATGTGGCGATGACGAGGAGTTAGAGTTACAGTGGAACTAAACATCTGAAGACAGTAGAATTCTTCAAGGACACGGATATTAGTTTCCTAATGGGATGTAAACTCTATCTTGTTGTTATCTTGTTGTTATCTTATCTTATCAGTTAGAGTCCTATTTAGGCGGGGGTGTCGTCTAATTGGTATACGTGATATAATCTGATAAGGATAAGGATAGTAGTGATCTAGCACGACTTAGGTAGTTTAGATATAGTAGGATTCTGAATGTAACTTGGAAGGCAACTTAGGATGCCTATAAATAGCTCATTCGAGCTCTGCTCTACTCACTTGATCAGAGAGAGCATTCTTTCTATTCTTTTGAGGGAAAGTTTATAAAGTTGGTTTCGACCGTATCTCTGTGTTTCCTTGTTGCCTTTGTTCTTATTGCTTTCTTAGCATTGTTTCTTCGAGTGACTGCGAGGTAAACACTTCGAGTGAGGGTTTGTTGAGGGTTGGATCTTGCTTACACGGATCTAAGTGAGATTGCCGTGCAAAGGGTGTTTGGCGATAGACTTCAGTGACCTTTGTAACACTAGCCATGTAAGTTCTCTCTTTATTCATTTTGAGCATTTAGGGATGATAATAAGACCAGTTCGAGCTAATGATGAAGCTCGAGAAAAGATGAAGAGATTCGTGAGGTGTCAAAGTAATAACATTTTAGTAAATTGCATAAAAAAGACATTAAGTCGGACCTTTCAAACTTTTGAACCGACATTGAAGTCAACTTTCTGCCTAAAGCTTGACGAACTCAAACGTAATTAGTAATGTTGTGGCAAGATCATGTAAAGCCGGAGCCAACCCTACTTCTTATTAACGTGTTCACATAAAAATAACTGACGTACATGTTGGAGCTTTTTGGTACCTGCACTCAATAGAAAGATAAGACAGGTGCTGGCGTGACGCGTGTCACATACATCATTGTACTCCTCCGTTCTTGTACTGCGGAAATCACAGTACACAGAACTACTTATTTGTGAGTGAGTATTGCCCTTTTATCCAACTAGATGAAATTAAGAACTCCACTTTCAACCTCGGAATCTGTTGGAAAAGGAGGTGTCGGTCACGCAGCGGCAACAAAACCAGAACCAATAAACCTTTCCCTGTGTGAACAACCACAACCAATCCAAAAATAGCAGCCAACAAACTCACCATTGCGCACAAAATTAAGCAGCAAGAAATAAATAACACAGTCAATTTTTTCGTGGAAAACCTCCCTCAATATGAGAAAGGAAAAACCACGGGACCTAGTCCAGTAAAGAAAAACTCCACTATCATCAATCAAGTTACAAAGAGTTTTTCACCTCTAGATATAACTAAAGTCACCACTCAACTCAAAATACAACAATAATCATCAACAAGATGAAAGAATCAAATAGATGAGAACAATATCACCCTTAAAACCTCAACAACTTCAACTGAAGATTAGGGAACCTTGGAGACCTCCAAATATAATCTCCACCGTTCAGAATGAAGAAAAACAAGAGAGGAATCTCTGGTTAAAATTTCAGGTCGATCCGACAAGAAATCACCATACGATCGAAGGTCAGAAGAATACTGCGCAAAGCTGGAAAAAAAAACAAAAAATTCTCCTCTCTCTCTCTTTTCCGGCTGAACCTCTCTTCTCTACACTTCTTTAGGGTTTAAAACACCCTTTTATATTTAGGCTTTGGACTCCACTTAGAAGTGACCCAAACCCAATATATAGAAAACTTAAAATGGCCATAAACCAATATGTTTCTTTTTTCTGATTGTGAAGCGGAATTGATGAAGAAGAAAAAGCTTCCAACAAATTACACATTAATATAATTAATTGATTAAGATTGTTTATTTATCGGTCACTACTTTTTCTTCTTCACCATATTAGAAGGGTATCAAGGGCCAACAATATATACTTACTACACGGAGGAAGATCTTGGAGTTTTTCTGGCTGTAAAGTCTTGTGATGTGGTACGCAGGATCGAGATGATCAAGAGAAAGCAGTAAAGGGTGGTGAGGAAGTAGGTTTCTCGACCATTGTACTAGAATTTGATTGATTCCTTAGAAACCATATTGGTACATGCTTTACAGAGTTTTAAGCAAAGTATGTCAGGGATCCCACATCGGATAACTATGAGGACATTCAAGAGTTTATAATAGTGTGCAAACCTCCCCCTCTTAAGCTAGCTTTTGAGGGTGAGTTAGGTACTTTCTAACATGGTATCAGAGCCTTTATGACCAAGTGATCATAACTTCAAATCCTACCATCCACTTATTATTCAGCACAAGGTAAAGTGGGTCTACGCAAGTTTCAAGTCCAAAGGGCTTTCACTTGAGGGGTGTGTTAGTGAATATATAAAACCAATTAAGTTGGTCTCACACAACAGTTTAGGCTATTGTGATGAAACGATCACTTAACAAAGTATTAAATAAGGTGAAGATTGAAGGTTAAACCAAGTACGAAATTCACGGCGGTTGGGAGTCAGAAAATCGACAAGTGCAAATAATAAGCAGGCCGACTGGTTCATTACTTTGGTGAGTATGACTGTCACAAAAGCCTAACTACGGTCGGAAGTAAAAGAAAGTCGTTTTGAAAAATAAAATTAAAATGATGTTAATCTTTAAATTTAAATTTAGTCTAAATTTTGGCCTATTTAAATTTAATTTATTAATTTTAAAATAAATTTAATTTAATTTGTCAAGCATAATTAAATTTAACTAAGCACAAGATTATAATTAATGTTTAAAATTAAATTTTAAATTACAAAATACAATAATTATTATAATTGTGGATAATGTGCACGTAATTATAAAAGAAAGATTGCAATTATAACAATATTATAGTTGTAATTGTAATTCCAATTGCATGTTGAAACTATGGCTTAGAGGAAGTGAAAAATATGGAAAATATAGTAATTTTCTTGGTGAATGGCTACAAATTGAGAGTGAAAGGAGGATTATAACGGAGTAAGTTTTCCATAGGATTGAAAATTGGAGATACACTCACTAAGGGCTAATGATACATTTTTTAAAATTAGAAAATGTAATGCACAATTAGAAAAAGAGCTTATTATAATGCACAATTAACGTAATTTTTAATTTGATCATATTGAACATCATGTGGTACAATTACATCGAATGAAGTGAAAAGAACCGGAAACCAGTCACGTTTCTTATTTAAAAAGCTAAGTTTGATGAAGTAGAAAAGGCACACATTAATATGACAAATTTAATAAAGTGCTATGAGCACTTTATTTATCTCTCTATCATAATTTTCTTTTTTAGTACGTTAACTAGAATAGTATCTATCTATAGAGCCGGCGGAGTAGGAGGACTATAGTTACGGCCGGCCACCTCTATACCCTGAGTCGTTGTTTGGACCGCCTTGTTAGGCGGATTTGTGTTGTTATCGTAATCGTCAGAGGGGTAACTCTCTGTGCCAGCTCGCCGCGAGTGACTTCCTTCGACTGATCCTGTTGGTACTGGGCCTATTCTCATAATACCATATTCTCATATAAAATTTCTCCAAGAAAATTAATCATTCAAAAGATAAATTATATATAATTTTTTTAAAGTTTAGTATGCATTATGCAATGAATAAATTGTTTGGATTTCAAGTATGAAAGGAAATCCTACGTAAAATTAGCGAGGGGTATATAAAGAAAATAACTCATAAATTTAATGTTTTAAAGTTTTAGGTTGGAGTATGATGTTTAGGCTTACAAATATGTTCCCTCGCTAGGCTTATGCGAAGATCTCCCAAATAATTGAGCTTCCCAATGCCGATAAGTGGTATCAGAGATGATAGTTTGGCAGGGGGTGAATATAGAGACGCTAGTCGAATTTCGTAATTGTCATTCTCATGTAGAAGAGTAAGGAAACTCCTAATAAACCGAGACCAATAAAATAGAAGGGCTCTTAATGGCATCATATACTCAACTTTTAAGAAAAAGGGTTTCCTTCAAAAAAGAGTCAAAGCCTAATATGAACATTTATACTTGAAGGAGAAATTGTTGAAATTTCAAGTGTGAAAAGAAATCTCACGTTAGAAAGAAATAAAATTATAAGAGATATATAAGTAGAAAGGACCCAAAATTTAATGTTTTAAAATTTTTAGCTAGAATGAGGTGTCAAGCTTATAAGTGCGTTCCCTCACTAATAATATAGATCTCCCGTGAAAATGGACTCTAGTATCATTTGAAATTACAATTACAATCATAATAGGATGAAAGTAGCATCCATAATTATTTATCAAAAAAAAGAAGCATCGATAATAACAAGAAATAGAGTTGAAAAGACAGAAAATTATAGTTAATATTATTAAAATTTTATATAAATAATTTTATTTTTGAAAACCGTAAAAAATAAAGTTAAAATCAATCTTATGAATACCGTATCGGAATTGGTATCGGATTGGGTTTTAGTACAGTACTGTACTGTTACAGATTAATATCGGGTACCGTTTCGAGTAATTTTTAAATTTATAAAATAGTCCCTAAATTTTTTAAAAATTACAAAATAGTTCATTGTCATATTGTACAATAGTGGTTTATTTGATTTAGCTTTTCTTATATCTGGTCCATTTTAGTTTATATATATCTTTATTATATTCTAATTATTTCTATATATAATAATTATACTTAAACAACGTCCTTTTAGTGGTGGAACTCAATCATTTTGGGCCAACTAAGCCAACCTTCTTTTAGTGGTGGAACTCAATCATTTTGGGCCAACTAAGCCAACCTTCTTACGTTCGATTTAGTTCTTACGTTTGAATAATTCAAAATTAACTCATTAACTTCAAACCGGTTGAACCGGACCAAAAATAAGTCATCCCGACTTAGATGAACAACTTATTTGCAATCTTAATCTTAAATTCTAGAAAGTACTTCCATTTTTAGATAAGTTGCTTTACAAGCTCTAATTAAGTGTTGAAAAAAATGTTTTATTATAATCTAGCTCGACTCGAGGTCAATAAATTAAGTTTGATCGTTTAAATTCAAGTTTGGGGTCACATTATTTATTAAGAATTAATAAAAACTTAATTTGATTATAGTTTACAATGTTATTATTACTATTTTAATAATATTAAATTCAATATAATACTATAATAAATAACAACTTAAAAACATTTAAACTAAAAAAAACGTTAAGTAATATGAAGACTTCCTCTTCTCTATTTATATTATCTGATGTCAAACCCATTTAATTGAAAGCTTCTTGGAAAGACATCCAC
>JANKOE010348266.1:0-16046 GCA_026284465.1 Erythroxylum citrifolium | reverse complement strand
GGGAGAGGTAAGAAGGAGGGAGAGAAATTTTAAAATTTTTTGAAAATTTTACAAAAAAGTCCCTCAATTTTTTAAAATTTCCGGTACCGGTCGATATTTGACCGGTATTTTGAAAACCGGCCGATACCGACGAAATTGGCCGGTATCGACCGGTATTTTTCATCAGTACCACCTACACCCGTACTAGTACCGTTTTTCGGCCGGAACAGTACATACCGGCCAGTACTGGCCAATACGGTACGAAATACATAACAATGGTTGAGATTGGGAAGATGTTGTCTTCTCTTCACCTAAAAAAGAAGTTGAATGTCATGTTCGAAAATGCAATTTATAGAAAACATACAAGCATAAAAATTTGGGGTTTTGTGCATTCTGCCCATGTATGCATTGGCATGTCTTTGTCTTTTTAAAGGGGAAACTTCCTCAAATTCCCCACTATATGAGAATGTGCTTATGGGTTTGCATTATGAGGAGCAAATTTCTGTAAATTTTTATAAACATTACTCATTTTATTTAAAGAAAACTTTCAACAGTATATCATTCTTTTAGTTATGTAATTTGGCATCGACATGGTCATGTTACCATTGGAACTTAAAATAAATAATTATTATCAAGCCCTCGAGAGAACGTCGACGATGATGAATCCTAAGTTTCTTAAAACGATGTGTTTTTGTGTTTGGAAAACTAGGTTTACCCCCTTCTCTATTAGGCTTCACTCCTGGACTTGGACTAATATGATCTTGGGATCGTCAACCCTTCAAGAAACAACTTGCCCTTTTCGGTTGTGTCCATGTTTATTGGTCCATTTCGATTATTCTCTATGTTTTTTTCTTCACATTTTTTTCCTTTTCTTTATTTCCTTAATTACTATAACAGAAAGTTGTTGCTTTATTCCTACAAAGATGTAGTTTGTTACAATCTTTTCAAGTCCATGTACGAGCCTATACATAGGCAACAAACCATTCAATAGAATTTTGAAACCATTTATTCTTTCTGCTATTTTTCTATCATAGTATCAGAGCGTCATAACAGTTATTTATTTTGGCTTCCTTCTTCTTGGTCATCACACAAGCTTCTTATCCTTCTTTTTTTTGTTTTCTCCTTTTTCGTTGGTCTTCAGCTATTCAATTTTTTTAGTTCTTCCTTCCTTTGTAATGTCAAGCCCCTTACACCTCCATGTCACTGCAAATTAAGGTCAGAACAATTACAAACAAGAGGATCATCCAGCTAGTTCCTATTATTTACACCCTACTGAAAACCCCTCTCTCATTCTTGTTTCTTCTCCTCTCATTGGTTCCAATTACCATCTTTAGGGAAGATCCATGCGAATGGCCTTCTATCCCAAAGCAAACTAAAATTTGTTAGTGGTATCATACTTATACCCGACAGAGATGATCCCTCATTTGTATATTGGGAAAGATGCAACACAATGGTCCTATCTTGGCTCTTAAGATCAGTGTCTGAATCTATAACACAAAGTGTGATATGGTTTGATTTAACATTAGATGTTTGGAAGGACTTAGAAGGAAGATTTTCTTAGGCTGACTCCTTCAGAATATCAAATCTATAAGAGGAAATCTACACTTTCTGTTAAGGAACCTTTCTATCTTAGACTACTATAGCCATTTAAAAATGCTATGGGATGAGTTCTTCAACCTCAGACCTCTCCTTAAATGGAGTTGTCAACCACAGTGTTCATGTGATCTTTTAGCTACAATCATCAGGTTTCTTAGAGGTCTGAATGAGTCCTTTTCAACTGTTAAATCTCACATCATGCTTATGGACCCCTTGCCCAACATTAAGAAGGTTTTTGTCATGGTTGCCCAACATGAAAGACAACTAAATCTTACTCTCCAGCACTCCCTCTCCATACCCTCTGTTGAACCCCAAGTCTTCTATACTAAGTCTGACCCCAAACGATCTTTCTATCCCGACAAGAAACCTGCGTGTACTTTTTGTGGCAACAGTGGCCATATAGAAGCTAAATGCTATCGCAAACATGGCTACCCACCCAACTTTTCTCAAACCCCCAAAAACTCTTCCACTAAAGACAATCATCAGACCAGATTTAAAGCCATTAACCAAGTAGAAACTAACCTTGAAAATGTTACAACAGATTTCACCGATTGTCCTATCTCAAAACCATCTTAGAACTCTCCAGTTTATCACCTCACTACAGAACAATACTCTCAGTTACTCCAACTTCTGCATAGAGAAGGAGATATCAAAGGAAAACCAGTCATCATTTCTCATTTCAACACTATTTCTAGTGCTTAGCAAGGTATTTCTAGCTTAGTCTTACCTTCTATTTTATGGTCATCAATATGGATCCTTGATTTTGGGGCTATATACCACATTATCTGCTCCCTAGATTAGTTTTCCACCTACAGGACAGTAGAAAATTTAATAGTCAGACTACCAAATAATGCCTTTGTCCCTGTCACACACATTGGGACTGTCCACATCTCTTTTCTCACTCTCGTAAATGTTCTTTTTGTGCCTATCTTTTCTTTCAATCTTATTTCCATTAGTAAACTCACTAAAGATTTCCAATGTTGACTAACCTTTTTTTTTCTGACTTATGCCAAATTCAAGACACCAAGTTACTGAAGACGATTGGTTTTGCTAAGTAAGTCAGTGGATTATATCATCTCACTCCCCCTTCTTAAGACTTCAACTCCCTTCTATATACTACAACACACCAAGACAATTTATGGAAAAAATACTAGAACACTTATCTAATTAAAGACTCGAAAGTCTACTGAAATCTAGTCCCTCTGTTACTTTTCAATTCATTGAATAGTATGATGTCTGTCATTTTGCTAAATAGAGGAAATTACCTTTCTTTACCAGTTTATCAATTACAAATTCTTATTTTTATCTTATTCATGTCGATATATAGGCCCTTTACCGTACACCATCTGTTTTAGGATATAAGTTTCTTCTAACCATTGTGGATGACCATAGCAAAATGACTTGGATTTATATGATGAAATAAAAAGCAGAAACTAGAGACTTGTTTAAAGGGTTCTGTGTTTATGTTGAAAAACAACTTGGTTAGAAAATTAAACGACTTTGCAGTGATAATAACCTAGAATTTTCAATGATAGAATATTATAGAGAAAATGGCATTTTACATTAAACTATCTTTGTTGAAACACCATAGCAAAATGGAAGAGCTGAAAGGAAACATCAACATATTCTAAATATAGCTAGAGCTTTGAAAATCCAAGCTAATCTATCCACTAAATTCTGGTCTAAATGTATTCCCCATGTTGTTTATCTAATTAACCAGATTCCCTCCCCTCTCTTATCTCATAAATCCTCCTATTATGTCCTTTTTGGCACTAACCCTAACCTTGCCCCCTTAAAGGTATTTGGCTGCCTCTGTTTTGCTTCCACTAACAAAGCAAATAGAGATAAGTTCAATAACAAGGAAAGAAAATGTGTGTTTCTTGGTTTTTCTGCAGGTACTAAAGGTTACAATGTTTTTGGCTTGACTACCCAAACCTTCCTTCTATCTAGAGATGTCATTTTTTATGAGAACCATTTTCCCTTTCTTGCTTCACTAGCAGACACATGTTCTCCCTCTCTTATTTTACCTATCGCCTCCCCTCCATCTTCTGCTAATCCACTTCCCTCACCTTTACCCCTACCTATACCTTCACCTCCTTCTCTTTCACCTTCCCCTCCTGCTCCCCGCCGCTCAATAAGACCATCTCACCCTCTGCCTACCTTACAGGTTATGATTGTCCTACCCTACCTCATACTTCTCGTCATCTTTTGTCATCTATTCTCACCTATAATAATCTATCCCCTCAACACCAAGTCTACTCCACTATACTGGCATCTTTTAAAGAACCTAGAACCTATAAACAAGCAATCAAACATCAAGAATGGAGAGATGCAATGCAATTAGAGCATAAAGCTTTACAAGACAACAACACATGGGAGCTTAATTTCTTACCTCCAAATAAATGAGCAGTTGAATATGAATTCAATGTTGATGGCAGTCTTCAACGTTGCAAGAGCAGACTCGTTGCTAAAGGCTTCACTCAGTAGGAGGGATTGGATTATACGGAAACCTTCTCCCCTATTGTCAAAACCACTACCATCCGTGTACTGCTGGCCCTGGTAGCTTCAAAACAATTGCACTTACACCAGTTAGACATCAATAATGCATTTCTACACGGTGAACTAAATGGGGAGGTGTACATGAAACCACCTGAAGGCCGTGACTTACCTCATTCGGATATGGTCTGTCATCTCAAAAAGAGCATCTACGGGCTCAAACAAGCCAGTAGGTAGTGGCACTCTAAACTGACCTCAGCTTTGATCTCTAATGACTTCACTCAATCGACCTTCGATCACTAAATGTTCAAAAAGAGGCAGCAAAATAACTTCATCTTCCTTCTTGTTTACATTGATGATGTCCTTTTATCCAGCAACTCCCTTGTGCACATCTAATCAACAAAGTGGTTCCTCGATGACACCTTCAGGATCAAGGACTTGGGACCAACCAAATGTTTTTAGGTCTTGAATTGGCCTATTCTTCCTTTAGTATTAACCTATGCCAACACAAATACGTCATTGATCTTCTCCAGGAAACAGGTCTTCCTCATGCAAAACCAGTACCTACTCTAATGGTCCAAAACGCAAGACTTACCGTTGATAGAGAACCTATAACCGACGTCACATCCTACCGCTACTTAGTTAGGAAGCTTTTCTACTTGACCATCACACGACCCGACATCTACTTTGCTGTAACATCCTGTCACTTGAATTAAGGTTAAAATGGTGTTTATTAGAGATTATTGAGAAATTAGGAAGCATAATTTATGCTTTTGCATAATGTGACATACACACACACGATATTATTGATTTTGCACATTACAATTATTTGTACATACATTCATTGACATTTTTCGGGTATAATTGATTGTTAAACATGCTATTAAAATGTGAATTGTGAGTTATTTGCGTTTAAAATTTATTTTGAGACCATTAGTATTATTTCGGAATATTTGGTGAATTTTAGGAAATTTTTGAAAATTTGGGGTACATTTGGACTAGGAAAAATGTTAAGTGGTAAGATAAATTGATACATGAAATATTTAGATGATTAAGCCTAAAATTGAGAGACATTTGGACTAATTAATGTCTGACATGTGGACCAATAGATAAGAGACAAATGGTAGGATATCTAGTGGACAAATGCAAGACATGTAAACTAACATGAGTCAATGAAGGATGAAGACATCTAGCATTCCATAGGGGGCAAACTTTCTGCTGGATCTTTCTACACCTCTTTCCTTGCTCTCCACCGAAACTCACTCCAAGCTTCCTTCTCTGCATTTTGATCTAATCCTTACTTAATTGTTACATTAAAGCTAGACATCTATCCTTCACAAAAGAGCTAAGAACCAGTTGTCCACGTGATGAATTATGAATGAATGGAGGCCTAGTTAATCTGAAGTGTTTAGCTGAAATTGGAAGCTTACAAAATTTGATCTTTACGATATGTTTAGTAGTATGATAATAATGCCTGAATTGGAATGACATATATGAGATATTGGTGAAGATGTATTCTGGAATGTTATGAATTGGAGAAATTTCATTGAATAGACTTCGGTATTTTGATTATATCTTGAACTGTAGATTTCCAAATACGTTGATTCTTAATTCAAAATAAATTAGAGACATATGTCTACAACTTTTCTGAGAAGTTGAATGTTAATTCTATCTCTAAGCATTTCAAAATCTGGCTGGAAGTAGAGTTAGGAGTTCTGTTACAGTTTAAAAACACTTTGAACTGTTTTGGGTATAACTTTCAGTATACTGAATCAAATTGTATGATTTTGGTGTTATTAGAAAGTGGAAACATAGTGGAACAATTTTACATTATAAAGTGTTACTGAAATGCGTCATTTTTCTTGTCATAATGATCATGCAAAGTTATCCAGAAAGGGGGTGCTAGGATGAAAATGCTGAGGTGTGCTGGAATTTGATAACTGGAATGTTTTTGCTGAACATACTTCGGTATTTTGGCTATATTTTGATCTGTAGATTTCAAAATGAAATGATTCTTGATTTAAATTGAACTAGAACATTTGGATACAATGTTAAGAAGAAATTGAATTTGAATTTTGTCCTTAAGGGTCTTGAAATTTAGCTTGAAAGTGAGTCTTGGCTTAGGCAGTAGCACTACCAGGAACAGAAATCATGTTCTGTTGTTATTGAATAAATTGTATTGATATAGGCCGAATCAAACAAAGGTGTCTTCACAAAAGTTATAGGTTATTCTCTTAATTTTCGATTCGTATAAAGATTGTAATTTTTGGATATTGGAATTGATAGATATGGGTTACTTGAATGCATGATCATGCATTAGCCAAAATTTCAAATGTATATAGCATGTCATATTTTGAGTATAAATCTTAGAATAATGAACCAAATTTAATGATCTTAATATCAATAGAGACTTAAGACATAGGAGAATAATTTGTTAGAAGGAAGTGTTACCAAATTCCTTCACTTTCCTAATGAAAATAATTGTGCAAAATGGACCGAAAGTGTATCTTTAGACAAATATGAGTTAATCAATTGAAAGTGGATATCTAAATGATTATTGTGATAAGGTTAATGATTAGAAACCTGGAAGTGTCATGAACATGCATTGTACATATTCAGTATACATGAATGTGCATTAATGGATATATAATTTTGCGATATTGTGATATGTGTATATATTATATGTATAGAGGAGCGCATTGAGCGATAGCATCCAGACATTGCCGGGATTTCAAGACAATAGCTGTTTAGAGCATACTGTGAGTAACCTAGATAGTCTCACCCTATTTATTTGTATCTTACCGAAATGTGTTGCTATTTTATTACACTGTATTGAAATGTGTTGACTGGGTACTGAATTCCGGACAATATTTGTCTGAGGCGTTTTGATAATGGAAATGATATTAGAAGTGCTGCTTGAATGTGAATGCGATTGCCTAAATGATTTTCTAATTCTCAACTGAAAACTTAAATGTCGGACCTAGTCTGAAGACTACTATTATTGCGAATGATACTGTGACTGTTGAACTATCATAAAATGGTTGAATTTGATTACTTAATTGTGACATGCATTTCATTCCAATGCAAGTAATATAAAGGAGTTGTGGCTGATGATGCTACCGAGACTGAGACTGTTACTGAAAGGAGCTTTAAGCTCTCACATATGTGATTAAAGCCTATGGCTTATTGTGTTTACTGAGCCCGATAATTCGGGATACCGTAAAAGCACATAGTCACAACAATATAAAAATAAATGTGAGTCTCATACATGTAGCATCCGCATATAACTTGAATTCATTGAATGATTTGCAAAGCTGTGTGAATGTTGTTATTTGGTTGAACTGTTTAACTGAGAAATGATTTATCTGTGATAGTATTTGATACTTGCCAAGCGGAATTGAACTGTATAATTACAATGCTATAATTGGCCTTGTTTTATGACATGAGTGAACCATCGAGTATAGTTACTCTGTTGAGTTCGCAAAACTCATCAAAATTGCACCGTTGCTTTTCATGTTCAGAGTGAGACGACCTAGCTTCTAAGACTCTGTAGAAGCATATTTTGTGCAACTGTTACAGTCAGATATGGCTCAAAGGTCAGTCAGTTGGGATGTTAATATCTTTTATTATTCCTCATGTTTGTAGCATACTGTATAGACTGAGCTGTTATGCTCATAGAATGGTGTTATGTAAACTTGGATGTTGAACTTAAAGCTACAATGTATATTATGGTTATGAAGATCAATGAGGGAATTTTGGATTTTAGTAAATGTGTAATTGTGATTTTTATTATGATGTCATGTGATAAATTGAAAGTGAGATAGTTAACAAGTCATTTCTATCAGGCATGTACATGTGTATCCGATGGATGCATGTCGATATGTTAAAAGGGAATGGGATGTTACAACAAACATCCAACAGCTTTCGTAGTTTCTCACTAAGCCCACAGTGTCGCATCTCCAGGCCGCTCACTGAGTTCTCCGGTACCTCAAAGGTTCTCTAGGTCAAGGTGTTCTCTTCCGCAGCGATTTTCTCCTCCAGCTTTGAGCTTTTTCTGACTCTGATTGAGGGACTTATCCAGACTCTTGAAAATCCATCCCCAGATATTGTGTGTTTTTAGGAGCCTCGCTAATCTCTTGGAAGTCAAAGAAGCAACCCACCGTCTCCAGAAGCTCTTTTAAAGCTGAGTATCGTGCACTCGCCACCACCGCTTGCGATTTGTAGTGGCTATCGTATCTCCTCTCTGATTTGTACGTCGACCATCCATAACCATCCTACCTATACTGTGATAATAAGTCAGCGATTCATATTGCTGAAAACCCTATTTTTCACAAAAGAGCAAACTACATAGAAATAGAGTGTCACTTGGTTCGTGAACGAGTTCAATTTGGCGTTCTTCATCTCCTTCCCGTCACCTCCCGTGGCCAGCTTGCTGACATCTTCACAAAGGCTCTCTCTCGCTCGTCTTTCGACATCCTCAAACTCAAGCTAGGCATTCTCCACGATGTTTACTACCCAGCTTGCAGTGGCATATCAAGCCCTTGAGAGAGCTTCAACGATGATGAACCCTAGGTTTCTCAAAACGATTTGTTTCTATATTTGGAAGACGAGGTTTACCCCTTCCCTATTGGGCTTCACTCATGGACTTGGACCAACAAGATCTTGGGCTCGTCAACCCTTCAAGAGACAACTTGCCCTTTTCGGTTGTGTCCATGTTTATTGGTCCATTTCGATTATTCTCCTTGTTTCTTTTCTTCACTTATTTTTTTCCTTTTCTTTATTTCCTTAATTACTCTAACAAAAAGTTGTTGTTTTATTCCTGCGTAGCTGTAGTTTGTTACAATTTGTTTCAAGTCTATGTACGAGCCTATACATAGGCAACGAACCATTCAATAGAATTTTGAAGCCATTTATTCTTTCTGCAATTTTTCTATCAATTATTTTTTATTTGCCATTAATATTACTAAATATAAGTAATTCTCAATCTAATACAAGAGTTGTAATGCATCAATCAAATTCTCTAAGGCACTCATTTATAGGGAAATATAAAAACGTAAGAAAATAAAATAACATAAAAAATTATATAATTTTCCTGTAACTTTTTGTTCAGTGAGTTGTCATTATTGAAGAATTCAAGGTTTTAGAGAGTGGATATATAATTAGACTCTAGTTGCCATGCCAAGGTACGAAAGCAGAAAGCATCTCTTCTTCTTTTTCTTTTTCTTTTTCTATCTTTTATAGAAATTGCATGCAAATTAAAGAATCGTGAATATAACCATTTACGAATTCTAGATTATAAAGTTTTTGATCTATACATACCGAAACCTTGTGATTTTCAAAAAAGAAATATTAATCTTTTGGATTATGTCTCATTATTAATTTGTTACATAGTATTGCCTAATAACACGAAAAAAAACGTATATTTTCATCACTTTTATTCTCCTTTTGACATATAAATCTAGCCTATAGAATTTGATACAAATAAAAGAAATAATAAAAATTAGCTTTCAGTTAAATTTCCTCAGCTATCAACCTATAATTATGTTTTTTTGAGAATTTGGCATGTCTGTTCACCTAAAAAAATACGTTAATGTTACATGAATTGGAATCAACAGAAATTAGATTATGAGATGTTCTTGTCTGTATACATGTGTTAATTGGATTAATGATGTTTGGAGATATGAGATCTCAAAATGATCAGATAGCTAGGTTAAAACTAAACAAACATTGAACACCCAGTGATTGATAAACCTAAAAGACTATTACCCAAAGCAAGGGAGGGAGACTCAAGCTAATAGGAAATTAATAAAACATAAAACAAGTAAAGCCTACATACCAAAGTTGATAGTAATGATTTAGCGATCAAAATAGATGATCGCAGAATATTATTTAACCGGTTAGATATTGAATAGTACAATTTTTTTGGTGAGATATGCATTAAATTATGGTTAAATAGTTTCAAGGTCACTAGACATCTAATGGGCCAACATGTTGACTCCAGTAGCAACTGATGGAAAAACTAAGAATTTTATTGACAAGACCTCTAATGTTAGGCTAGAGTATGTACAACAAATAGTAATGGTAAATTCCAGTGATGACTGTGTGGCTAATCAAGGGACAGTGGATATCATCTCTCATAATGCTAAACAAGTAGATGATTATGATTTTCCATTAGCTATAGCCCAAGTGCATGACATCCCAGGAGATTTTTGTATGTAGTCCAAAACTGTAAAAAAGAAACCAGCAAAGAAAATAAAGCAAAATCCCAAATACCAGGGGACTTTTCCCAAATAAGGTAGTCAACGACCCTCATAAACATGAAATGATGAACGAGCCTTTCCATGGAAATGCAACATAATCTATAGTTGTTTCTTTTAGTTGTCTATCTTACAGACAATTATATCGCCTTACCTAGGGAGTTTTTTGGTCATATTGTAATAAGATGGTAAGCTTAATGCCTTAAACTCATTGTAACGTTGATATAGTCCTAACTATAATTAAAATTCTTTTTCATTTTCCAAAAAAAACATCAATAGACATCTATAACAGTAAAGTTTTAGTAACCTTAAAGTTTGTGGAAATAGAAAATTAGTGACCCTATAGTAATAAAGTTTCAGTATAGTTATACTTCTTATAAGTAACCTTAATCTATAAATAGTTTGACAAGGATTTTATAATTGGAGACTTTGGAAGATTTTGGTGAGAACTTTTAGAAAGAAACTTTAAGAGAAGTTATGTAAGGTAGTTGTTATACTTCTCCTTGTATCGTTTTTTTCATACTAGTAAAAGCATTATTTCTCCTTACCTATAGACTTAGGTCACATAGATTGGTTGAATTACAAAAATTTGTGTTATTTTCTTCCTTATTTTCTCCTATATTGCATCTTTTTTTCATAAGAATTACTATCAGATCTAAGGTTTGTTGTCAAGATGTCTCACCATAAGTTCTATATTGAGAAGTTCAATGGTTCAAACGACTTCACTCAATGGAAAGTGAAGATGAGAGTGATTCCTATTTAGCAAAGATCCACATCGGCATTAGAAGCAGAAGAAAATTTGCTAAAGAATTTGGGGATGTCAAAGAAGGAAGTGATTCTGTTAAGGGCAGATAGGATAATACTATAGTCTACGAGATGATATTATGAGAAAGGTGTTTAATGTAATAACTGTTGCTTCGTTATGAAAAGACTTAAAAATAAGTATCATAAGAGATAGTTACAAATCTTTTATAACAAAAGAAACATTTATATGCCTTGAGGATGTTAGAAAGTACACAGGCAAAAGATCACATTGACAATTTTAATCAGATCATCTTGGATCTACAAATTGTTAGGGTTAAAATTAAGGATAAGGATAAGGATCAAGCTATAATCCTTTTGTGTTCTTTGCCCGATTCATATGAAAATTTTATTGATACCAAGTTATATGATAGATAAATTATTTATATATTAATGATGCTAAAGATATCTCATAGTCTAAGGAATTAAAGAAATAGGTTTCTGACATATGAATAGGTATTAGATTTGGGTTTAGTTATTGATAGAGAAAGAAATTAGGAAAGGAGTTCTAAAAATATGAGTAAGTTATGATCCAAGATCAAAGGCTAAACCTATTTGACATTTTAACTGTAAAGTTAAATGACACTTTAAGAGGAATTATCCGCAGAGGAAGAACGGAAACAAAAAAGATAAATGGATGAAAAATTAAGTGTTGGTATAGTCCATGAGAGTTATAATGAAGAGGATGGAAGAGGTAATGATGTTTTAATGGTGAATAATTCTGATTAAATAAATCGATAGGTGATAGATACTAGTGCCACTTATCATACGACTTTTATTAAGGACTAGTTTTATTCTTTTAAAGAATCAAATAGTATTGTTAATTAGTTGGTAATGAAGAGCATGCTGTTAAAGGAAATGGTGTAAATGAGATCAAGATGCAAGTTGGAATTGCTAGAACATTAGATGACTGACATGTTCATAAACTTCAGAAGAATTTGATTTTCATAAGTACTTTTGATAAACAAAGGTATAAGTTTGTTGGTAATTATGAGTAGCTTAAGTTGGTAAAAGGGTGCATTGACTATAATGAAAGAAAAGTTACAGTATGACATCTACTTCTTAATGGGAAAAACAGTAAATGGAACAATGACTGTGTCTTAACCTTTAGGGAAGAAAGATAGTATTACAGTGAGGCATATGCAGGTGAGTCATCTTGGTGAATAAGAGATGACATAACTTCATAAGGGGAGCTTGTTGAAAGATAACAAACATGGGAAGATAAAGTTTTGTAAGTTTCATACGCTTGGTAACAAAGTTTAAAGTAACCATTAAGGATATAGTGTTTGGCAAGCGATATATGTCGAGGAAAATATATAAAAAGGACATGTTAGGGTTAACAATAAGCAGTATTGATTTAAAGGTCATACTAAAACAACATGAAACAAAAGTTAAGGTTGTTGAAGATTCTAGTTCAAAGATAGAACAATGTTAGAAAGAAAAATCAGCACAAAATGGCCAAGTATAAAATGGGAAGGATCATCAAACAATTAAGAAAATATGGTTAGTGAGACTCGTCTGACCATTGGTAATGGGGATGGAACTATCTTTGTGAGGAATAGGGAAAATTAGGTAAAGATAGACAAATAAGGGTTGTGACGAAGGATACAAGGTTTTACACACTACAATAAGATAGATATTTAGTCACATTTTTTTATGCTACGCTTTTAAAATCGTAGCAAAAAGTAAGTTTTTGGGTAAGCATTTGGTGGCGATTCGGTAATCATCACCAAATAAGTACATTTTGAGATGATTTTGAAAATTGTCACTAAATTGTTAACATTTTGTAACGTTTTTAAAACTCGTCGCAAAATATAGGTTCTTTAGTAACATTTTTGAAAAACATCACAAAATGTAGACCGTTAAGTGACGATTTTAAAAAATCATTATCAAAAGGACCCTAATTTGATGCCAAAAGATTACCTTTATTGACCTTTTAGTGACAGAGAAGAGGATGAGAGACGGGTATTTTCTTTTTAAGTGCCAAAAATTGTCACCAAATTTAGCGACGATGTTTAGAATTGTCGCTTAACGTAAAAAATAAGGAGTGAATGAAAGAAAATGACACTTGAAAAGAAAACACCCTCTCTCATCCCCTACTCTTTCTCTGAGACATCAAATGGCGTTTTAAAAAAAAGCCCAAAAGTCGAAAAGCCCATTTCTCATCCTTTGGTCTCTTCTTTCGTCTTCCTGCATGACAACGAAAGTTACGCTCTTGATACATAGTCGACGATATCTTCTTTCATTCATTCACTATGTTCAGTGAATTAGCTTTTACGTTTCTTTCTTCTCTCTTTTTCTATTGAATACCATTGTTCTTGATAAACTTGTGGACATTTAGTCGCTGTTAAATGGGTAAGGAATTGTAATTTTAAGATTTAGGGTTTCGAATCTCTGTCAATAGCATTCGAACCCCAGTGTCGGTCCATTGAAACCCCGTTTAACTATTAGTGGAGAAATTGGGGACTTAAAAATATTGAAGTCGGGAAATAAAAAAAGGGTTTTTTATGTATGTGTTTGTCGTTGTTGATCTGTAAATATGCGAGGACTGCAGAGATCAAAAAGAGTTTATTGGGCAACCACACATATGATGACGTAGGTTGGTTGAAGACAATTGATCAGTACTACGTTGGTTCTAACAATTCCATTCAGGTCATCCCTTCCATTAACGTAGTTTTACTACTTATTACTGGTTGATTTGAGGAAAAAAAGTTGCTAACTTTGCTAGAAAAAAAGTTGAAAGGAAATGACTAGGAAAAGCTAATGTCGTGGTAATCGCGGGTGCTTTGAGCTGCTAAGCCTCCCTTTCAACTGTTCCATCTCCTATCTCAGCTGATCCATCTGCTTCATCGGCTCTCTCATCTAAGCCATCTGCTCTCTCATCCTAGTCATCTGCTCCCTCTGCTCCATCTGTTGTTGATTCACATTAGCCATCTGCTCCTCTTTCATGTGAGCTATCTGGTCCATCAATGTTTGCACTGTGGCCTGAAGCTCGATGACTTCATTGTTGTCTGTTGGCCTAGCATACGCTGCTTATTGGACATGGAAGATTGTGAATAACATATGTTCGCATATGAACCTAGCCCGAATATCCTTCCACGACGGTCTCTACCACCCACAACATCAAGATATGTCTGAGTGTCATCTACAGGTTGTTCCCCCTGAGACTATTTTTGAATGGTTTGTTGTATGTGGTCCTATTAGGAAGCAATGTTTACATTAGTAAGTGATTGTTATTAAGAAATTACAATAATATATTAATTTCACATACATTTAGTTCTCTACATCGGTTGTTGATGAATGTCACACCGTCATGGTTCTTCGTGTGAGTGTGCAAAAATAGTTGAATAGGTGTAGGCTTGATGCTCAATGACTTTTCCTACATGTATAACCTAAATTGTTAGATGTGAACTATACTTTTGGTGATGCTATCGCATGCAACCAAATATAAAAGAAATCACTTCCGTTAATACAAATTAATACAGTAGTGGTAAGTGAATATTATTCCCACAAGAAATTTTTAACGGTAGAGGTTAGCGAGTTTAAACGAGACAAATAACAAAAGTAAAGAGGGGGGTTTGTTCACTCACGGCAATAATAAAAATAAAAGGGAAAAAATCACAAATTGAAACAATAATTAAATCTAAAAATTCAAAGAGAAAAATACCTTGGTTTCGGGTCATCGATGCTATCACGCAACTATGGATCCTCGACATAAAATTGCAATCATTAATAAACATTCATTGGGGGAAGTTTCTCTTAAGTATAATGAATAGAAACATATATCCTAGCATTCTTATTAAACAATAACCTAGATACGATCATAGGTAAAATTGAATAATAGCATTAGGAATCAAGAACCAATGACAAGTGAAAGACATGTATGACATGCAATCAAGCAAGTGGATATTTTCTTAGAATTTCCGACTCTAACGTAGAGAAGTTAATCCTAATTGCTACTTGTGATTATCGGAATTGAACGTCATATCCCGTTAACCTAGCGATTGAATCAATTAATCTCTAGTTGCACACCTAGAAACTAACGAATTCAATTAAAAAGACAGATATAAAATATCCAATTTTCATTAACAACATGAAAAAATCCAAACTATCTCACCATAATAACATATAACATGGATTCCCTAAACCAAGATAAGAAAATTATCTACTCATAACTGAATTGAAATCAAAGAAAATAACAAAACAATATGTCTCCATCCCTGGTCTTTAATGAAAGAAACAAAAATACCAATTGAAATCTGCTGAAAACTTAAAAAAAACATAACAAGAAAGGTGCGGCAGTCTAAAACCTAACCTAAACCTACGATTATGTCTTCTAACCCTAACATGTATATATGTATGTGGCAATAATCCCCCTCTCCTTCTTGATGTTAATCTCTTCATTATCTTTTCTTGATTTTGTCCAGATTAGGTGCACTTCTATTTTCGGTGAAACAATTCTTGGAAAGAGGGCAAGAGGATCTTGAAAGATTGTGTTTTAATTGGAATCAAATTCTGGAATTTCTGCATACTCTAAATTCCATCCTTAGGCATGCCCATGTCTAATCTCCGAATTTTGGCCAGATTGGGGATTTCAGATTTCCTTCTTTCTTTTGCCTCTTTTTGATCCTTTTTCATCCTTAGAGTGTTGAAAACCATCTGTACACAATTATAAAGCAATTCTATTAAATTCGGATAATAATTTCAACACCTTAAGAACAATTACATCGAAAATATGTGCAATTTAATGACTTAGCAAATTCCCCCATACCGAATCTTTGCTCGCCCTCGAGCAAACATATCAAACCATTAGACTCAATCAATTCATCCTTTAGAAATCAAGTGTGCACAATCCATTATCTAGGCTAGTAAGACTCAATTTGCAATACATATCATAATTGCTTTTCACTAATGCAA